>QTSX02002602.1:0-17043 GCA_014839935.2 Entomophthora muscae | reverse complement strand
TACCCTGTTGTCACTCGGCCCCGCACTCTTGACCCAAGAGTTGCTACTTCCTGCCCCTGCGTCTTTGACACCACCTTTGAGCCATTGGCAGCCACTGTTGAGCCGCCTGTGCATATGTCATATACCACTATTGACGGCGCCACTGCAAGCAAGCATGATCCCACCTTCTACACATTGGTCCCTGTCCCCTGTGACAAGCCTGGTAGCCAGGATGCCGTGGTACCTGTCAAGGGCCGGAGTTGGTAGACAGATAGTGAGCGTGAAGCTCTCCTCAACTGCTTGAACAGGGGAATGGCGGTTTGGGATATTGCATCCTGATTTGGTGTCACAGCCAGGTACATTGCTAACATCAACACCAAGTATGTCAATACCAGGCAAATTGCCAAATCCACCAAGACTAAGCGGCAGCCAAAACTCTTGCAGCCTGTGCACATTGACACAATCAAGCAGTGGATAGCCAGGGATTGCCACCTGGACACGCTTGCTGTCCAATCAATGCTTGCCACAGAGTTTGGACTTTCTGTTTCTAAAACCCTTGTTTACAAAACAATGGTTGATTTGTGCTTCTCTTGGAAGGTGCTCGGAGTTTCTCTGTACAACAGGAACAGTGAAAAGACCATTAAGGATTGACACATTTATGCCGAGACGTATCTGGCACTAAAGGAGACTGGCAACGTACAGTTCTTCTATATCAAAAAATCATTGTTTTCCTCCTCACTCAGGTCTAGGCATGGGTGGGTTGAGAAGGAGTCCAAGGACGGCGTAGCCCATTGTGCAGCTATCTGTTCCCAGACCTATTCCATGGTCACGCTTCTTGGTCCTCGTGGTTTGGACCAATACCAAATGATCAAGGGTTCCCACAATAGCAGGACTTTTCTTGATTTTCTCAGAGTTGTCAAGGAGTACCTTTGGATAAATTATAGTGGCACAACCAACATTGTTGTGCTTGATAATGCCGGCTCCACAAAGTGGATCTGGTTGTGTCTGAGTTCCCCCCTATCAACAAGAATAGCCACTCCTCCAGCCACCGCCTTGCTGATTGTCCAATGAGACTTCTCTTCCTCCTGCCATATTCCCTATTCCTGAATCCAATCAAGGAGGTGTTTGGTTGGATCAAGAATAAGGTGAAACAAGGCCTTCCGCAGGACACCAAGGACCTATTCAATATTCTTGAGGTCAGCCAATTTGCAATGCCACCTGATGTGGTGACAGCTTTTTACAAGCACTCAGAATCCTTCCTCCCCAAAGCCCTGGCCTCCAAGCCAATCAGATAAATGGGCGCTCTGGGTTTTATTTGTTTTTATTTTATTTATTTTGTTTTATTAGGACTCAAAAATTATTATTTATATATAATAATTTGAAGTGTGATTGTATTATAGACATATAAGAATACGTAGAAAAGGTAAGTAAAATTAACTATACTAGGTATGAAGAATATATTTTTATTATAATGCACTAAATATTGTATTGACTGTTGCGCTAACAAATGAATAAATTAAAAAAAAGATAGAAATAGAATTTTTTATTTAAATAATTGTTAATTGTTGATAGTACTTTAGCTTTTCTAAGCCACAAATTGGACCTTGCGTGTCATCATATGATCCTTGTTATTTCTGTGCCACTATAACCACACAAAATGGCAACCAATGATTTTTATGTATTCCTTACTAATCTTTACTTAGGACTCAGTTCAAGTATATTAAATATGTTTATCAAATCATATTACAAGGGAAAGGTAATTCAAGTTGTAAACAATCATTTGTTTAGAACAATAGTGGTGCGGGCCGCATGATGCGGATAAAATCAATTCTCCATGTTTATCTTTGTGATAAATGGACCCGTACTTGACGAGTAGTAAATAAAAACATTTTAATTCTTTTTTTATTTGACATATTGGTAACTATAACTAAAGACTTTTAATATACTTAGTTATACTAATGATTATGATTTACATACTAAAATTTAAAATAAAATTAAAATATTAATTATAAATCTTAAAAGTTAAATATTTAAGTTTAAATAATCAAAATATAAAATTTTTATTAAATTGTGATTTATGCAATATCAAAATATTTGATATTAAATATGTCAATATTAAAGATTTTAACAGTGAATATTTTAATATTTAAAATAAAAGAAAATAAAAAATTAAATAAAAATTTTACCAGTAAAATTTTAATAGTGAAGTATTTGGTATTAAAATGTTAATATTTAAAATAAAAAATAAAAAAATAAAAATTTTAAGTTGCAAGGGAAAATGATTTATTGGGGGAATGCAAATTGTAAGGGGAATGTGTTTATTCTGGGGAATTATACCCCAAAATTAAATTTTCAGCTAATGCATCTAATTGGGACCACATACTCTTCTGTATGTGGTGGATAACTCTGGCGCCAATTTCTAGAGGGGTGGCGCTCAACACCCCGGTGGTGGCCTACTGTCTTATAAAAGGCAAACAGGTGAGGGAATCCACTAGCAGGTTTTTTTGGGGGGCACGTAGTACCTGTATAGAGTTGCCAATGCAAATGAATCATAGAGGACATGCTCGACTGTCCTGTATCCCGTGGTGTTTTCTGTCTGTCAAGGGCTACACAGCATATGTCAATATTTATAGGTACATCTTCTAATTTTTTCACATTGGCTTTCAGTATGCAATGGAGCAGGATTCCCAGGTACACCGCGACGTGGATCCTTTGCGAGGTATATTTCTGAGAAAATGCAAAGTTTTTTGAACGGTTGTATTAACCTATTGATATAGGACGTTTGGTTGAACTTGAAGAGGGTTCCAGGGGGCGCCCAACTTGTATCAGCCCCCCAGGCCTTGGCAAACGATATCAATAAAGGCTTAAGATTATTCACAAGGACTGCATCCCAACTTTGTTTGATAGAGCTTTAAAAATTTCATTAAATATTGCAGATTTTAAATATTCATTTCCAATTTGAAAGTCAGTTTTTATTAATTTTTTTTGTATTCATTGATATTTATGAAGGAGAACCTTTGAACGCTTTCATAAATGTATTCATCAAAGTTCAGTTTTATATCCCCGCAAATTTCATTCATTTCTTTGATTTCAATTGTTGATCCTAGTTCATAGGCTTCCCTTATCCATGGCAAGCACCCCGCAGGTGGTTGATAATCCCTATCTTGAGCTTCACTATTAAAAAAGTATTCATATTCTGTTGAACTATTTTATTTATTTGATTTTTATTATTTGTTTTATAGGGGCCACCAGTGACTGGTAGCCCCCATAAAACCAACTTGGCGTAAAAGCCGCCACTTCCGCGACCTCATCCTCATCCCTGGTGATGACTAAAATAAATATAAGTTAAACATAAAAAACTTACTGATTGTTTCCCCTGTGGCCCCCTCAGCCACAGGCCCCATATCAACAAACTTCATGAGTGTTGGATGCTCTTCATTAATTTTCTTAGGCTTAATTTTTCTTATTCTTCTTGCAACTTTTGCTTCCTCTTGATTTTCATTTGATAAAGCTTCGGTATTTCTTGATGTGCTTCTGCTTCTTGCTTGTGTTTCATTTTCATCTGTTTCCATTTGGTTGGTTTCCTCTTTGTTGGTGTTAATTTCCTTCTGAATTTCTGTTCCTTCATTTAGTTTTATCTTCTTATTGTTTTCTTTGGCCCCCTGCCAGAACTCCCACAAATTGTAGGCCACGTTGTTAATCAAGTCTTGATAAAATAGTTTCCTGTAGATTAAGTAATTTTTCTTCTTTTTTTTCATCTATAATATTTCCCAACTTATCCAGGGTATCTTCTTTTGACTGTATCAGTGGTTGGCTCTTGTTACCCAGCTTCCCTGTCACTATTTCCCTGATATTTCTTTCTATCTCAACAACCTTTTGAAGGTGTGCTTCTAATTTGTTGATTAAGTTATAGATTGTTGACATATTGTTCAAATTCCATCAAAAAACTGGTTTTTATAGTACTATATTTAGCGCATACATATTTTTCATCATCATTAATAAATTAAAGACAATAAAGATAAATATTACATTAAAATATTGCAATTAGACGTCAACTCCTGATATTTTGATATTATGTGCATAACTCAATGCATTTTTTAATAAAATCCATTGTAAACTTGGCCTTTTCCACTATAATTTAATGAAATGTACTGTGTTTATATTAGGGCCATTAGCACTTAGTACAGATATTGAAAATTAGTGCATTTTATAATCTGTATATTTACTATTGATAATGATTCTATAAACTTTTCAGATGGATTTTACAAGGTAATAATAATTTAATGTGTTAATAGATTACTGTTTATTGTCATTAATTGGCTGATTTTCTTTGCTGTGGCAATTGTGCATTTTTTGATATTTCTGCACTAGTATCCAATTGGTTGGCTTCACATCCAATTGCACAGGCAATAGGAAAACAAGCCGCCACCCCAACCACGTCCAGTCTCAGGGTGGCGGCTTGTTTTCCTATTGCCTGTGTGATTGGATGTGAAGCCAACCAATTGGATACTAGTTCGGAAATGAAAGAAAATGCACAATCACCACAGCAAAGAAAATCAGCCAATTAATGACAGTAAACAGTAATCTATTAACACATTACATTATTATTACCTTGTAAAATCCATCTGAAAAGTTTATAGAATCATTATCAATAGTAAATATACAGATTATAAAATGCACTAATTTTCAATATCTGTACTAAGTGCTAATGACCCTAATATAAACACAGTACATTTCATTAAATTATAGTGGAAAAGGCCAAGTTTACAATGGATTTTATTAAAAAAATGCATTGAGTTATGCACATAATATCAAAATATCAGGAGTTGACGTCTAATTGCAATATTTTAATGTAATATTTATCTTTATTGTCTTTAATTTATTAACAATGATGAAAATATCCTGGAAATAATTATATGTTACCGCATCAATTTACAAGATTCTTTACATATGGGGAATGCTAACAATGTAAAAAGAAAATATTACTAAGTATGAATTGAAAGAGAGATAAAAATTTTAATAAGTTGTCACAAAGAAAAGATTTATTCACTAATCAAAGGACGGGAAGGGGAGGGAATGGGCAGAATGGACGTCACCTTCATCTGCACCTGTGAAAGGGGCAGCATCAGAGATAGTGGGGAGGGAATAGGTGGTGGCTTGGGAGTCTGGGTTGGAAGGCAGGGTGCTTGATGGGGGGTTGGGGAGGCAGGGTCTGTTGACTGGGAAGGGGCAGCAAGAGCGGTTTGCTTCAATTGCTCAAATTCTTCTTCCGTCACATATACTGGCTTGACAAAACGGATGGACTGGCGTGGGGGGAGACGGGGGTCCTTTCTGGACTTATCACTATCACTTGCATAGAAGATGATGAGATCAAATAAGTCCTGGACAGACGTGGAAGGGAAAAGCTCATACCCCTTATCAATTTGAGTGCATAGTTTGTTGTGGGTGGCAGGCTTCAAGCGCCTGAGGGCAGTACCAAAATTGTAAAGACATACATCTGCAAGATGCATGTTGGCGTAGTTGATGGGGTAGGACCAGCAGGTATGCCTTGCAGCCCTTATTTCTTGGGTAGCCCATTCCTGCTGCTCCATCTCTGCACTCAGTACAACTGTGTGCACAGTGTTTTGTGTGGCCCACTCCTCCAGCATGGCCTTGAGCTTTGTCTGGTAGGCATACCCATCTGCAGTGTTCAAAATTGCTGAGTAATAATTGATGCCCAATGGGGAAACTGCCAATAAAACCCCAACAAAACGATACAATATTGGGCCACGCTTGTATACATCAGATTGGATGCGCTTCTCTCCAAAGTCTTGGATACTGGCCAAGATCTTAGCATACAACAGGAATATTACATCATTACGGGCCCTCATTGCCTTTCCTTTGATAAAATTAATAATTGTTGAATTTTAGGGGTTGGTATCCACCAAAATGGGGCCACTGAGAACTTGATTGGACAAGATTCTAGCAGCAACCACAACTCTGTGCATCCATGAATTCACCGTTCTTTTGTTGGTGAAGATGCTGTGGAGTCCCAACTGGAGACGTACCTGGACCAGGGGCATCCGCGGGTCACGTTCCATAATGGCCATCATAAGGGGATAGACTTTATCACCTTTGGTTAAAGTACAGGCACCAGTCAGGGTCTTCATGGTAGGGGGCCACAGTTGGCGTGGGCTTGCAGGGTTGCAGCCACAGTAGACTTTGCAAACCCCATTGCGGCCGCAATTTCCCCAAGGGACATAAGCTTGCCTTGCTTTCAAAACCATTTCAAGAACAATCTTCAGGGTGATCAATTTTCTTCTGTGTCTTGCATGCTGATTGGCTGGGAAAGGGATATGTCCATCTTGTGAACTGGTCAATGCCATCTGATTGGCTGTTTTGGGGTTCTGGGCTCTCTGGGTGACCCCATGGCTAAAATGGCTGGTTCCAGATGTCATTGCTGATAAGGGATTTGGGTTGGCAGCTGCCTGTGCATGGTGGGCAAACAGGGCCATGCTGGAAGTTGCAGGGGAAAGAACAGACTCCTGTGTGGCGCTTGCAGAGGGGCCTGCAGGTTGGGAGTGGCCATAGAGGGAGGCTTCACTATTAGAAGACACAGTGTAACCCTGCATATTTTTGTCAAGGCCAGGGAACAGCTTGTTGACTTGGTTGTTGTTGAAAGAAGACATAAAAAAAATTTACTATAATTTTAAGCTTGAGAAGAGGAATGTATATTTTAGTCAATTTTATTGTTATATATGTCAATTTTGTGAATATTACAATCTAAATTTTAGCCAACCTAAAATGGAATAGGGCAATTTTTGAGAATGCCTATGATTCCTAAAAGAATTTGCACAAATCCACTCTAGATCCTTTGGCATCCTTTTTGAGACACCCATAAATTATATTTATTTCAAATTCATTGCAATTATGATTTGAAACTTGGTTCTTGGATTTGACAATCCCATAATTTCAGATTTGTTAATTTTCACATGATGTCTATGATTTGTTTGATATACAGGAAATCTCAAATTGTACATAAGGATCCCGCATTTCTGATTCATGTATCCCACATTTGTTTGCTGAGTTTTGTCTTTTGTTAGTTGAGTTGTCTGATCAAGAGATTCAAAATTTGCCAATTTAAATAAACCAAAAAAATTCAAATTAAATGGTTGATTTTATTAAATATTTTACTTTTCACTCAGCTGAGTTGCCCGTAAAAGTGATTCAAAATTTGGACCAAGGATTTGACAATCCCGCATTTTTATGTTCAGGTTCTGAATTTACAGTATATGTGCGCTAATTAATATGATTGGCTGGATGTTTTGCCATTGTACGCCATTTCTTCTGTAGTGAGTTGTTGACAAACTAGTGCTGACCCAGCAGCTGATTGGGCACTAGTCCATCAACAACTTGTCACAGCAGAAATGATGTACAATGGCAAAACATCCTGCCAATCATATTAATTAACACACATACACCAAAGAATTATTGAATGACCCTTTATGTCACAACAATCACTTTATCAACTGGCTCCTGATTGGCTTAAAGTTTATCATTAAGGTTTTGAATTTGGATCAGTAACAACTTTATCTAAAAACAGCTAACACATAATTTTCTAATTCAAATTTAGCTGATCACCAAGTTGTTGTTAATATTTTCACAAGGGGATGTGTCTGGGTACTAAAAATAACTGTGTTCTGGATCTAGATACATGACATAGTAAAAATATGATTTTATAGAAATAATCTGAACATAAAGAATAAAACCAACTATAAACAAAGAGAACATGAATAATTGAAATTCAAAATAAAGATAATATAAATAGAAAATGTTTGGCAACAGGGGGTTTATTGGGGCAGGGAAGAGTGATACCTAGGAGGCAGAATAGTGTGGGACGGGAGGACGTAGAGGCGGTGCTGGACTGGGGGGTCTGGGATTGGGTGGGTTGGGCTTGCGGGTGAGGGGTGTTGGTGGCGGGGGTGGAGGCAGGAGGATTTCGCGTGATGACTGCCATATAACGCTTTTTGTATTCCTCATGGTCATTGGCTGGATGAGCTGGTAGATGGCAGTGGCCCAAGGTGGAAGGTGCTTGTCTTTCTGTGATTGGTAGCCCATGCTCACATAAAAGACAATTTGGGCAAACAAGTCAGCCACCAGTTGGCGGCCAAAGAGAAAATTGTGGTCAAGGACCCCAAGATAGAGGTTGTTGAAAGCCTGAGGGCGGCGCTCCCATAGTGTATCTCCAATGTTAAAGGAAATGATATCAGCCAGATGGATGTCTGCGTGGCCAGCTGGGTACACAGAGGCCTGGTGTCCGGGTTCCTGGATGGCCTCAAGGGCGGTGGAGCTACCCTCTATCTGGTGGCTCAAGAAAGCCTGATGCTTTGAATTGAGCCATCCCAGGAGTTGAGTAATCCACCAATGATGTGGCTGTACTTGTAGTCATCAGTAAAATCTGGGTTTGTCCAATAGTAGACAAAACCCTTGGCTGAAACAGCCATAAATGCACCAATAAACGCCCCCTTCTTGACCTTCTTCCTTCTATTCTTGGCAGCAGCTTTTCCTTGCTCACCAAAATTTTCAAAAGCTATTGATAGCTTATAATACAAGAAAAACATGACATCATCTGACAGAATAGTCAAGCATCAGATCAGGGTTGATTCAATGTCTAGATCATATGGGGAATCCTCAGCACCATCCCATTGGTTGCCAGCAAAAATGGTAAGAACCCGTATTGAAGCCACCTTCCCATACATCCAGAGCTGCACCATGCGCTCAGACACCCAAATGCCATGGTGCGCAAGTTGCTTCCAGACCTGGGTCAAGGGAAGCTTGGGATCCCACTGGAGGAGGTCAAGCATGATTGGGTATGCCTCAGATATTTGTGACTTGGGGGCCTTTAGGGCTTCTTGGCCGTCCTAATCAGATTCCCCCTGTTCATCAGGTTGTTGAATTCCCACATGACAGTAGCTTGGGTAAATTGCAACTGGGAGGTAATCTGTTCCCAGGACAGACCCTGTAGATTCAGTAGCACAATTTCCTGAAGAATCTGAGAAGTGATGATTTGTTGCTTGGGGCACTGGGCCGGGGGAGCTGAAGCCTGATTGGCTGTAGGGGGCAGGTTGGTTGGTGGCAGGAATTTGTTCCAAATCAAGGTTGACATTCTGATTGGTTGGTTGACAGGAAGCTTGTGTGGGGGTGGGTACAGGAGCAGGGGCAGAGCTAGACACTGTGTGACTACTGAAAAAGTCAAAGCCATAGGGGTCAGTGGTCAGGTACAGGTCAGCTTCCTTGTTACCCGCCTCAAAGGCTTGGGTATAAACAGGTGCCTCCACTTCCTGAGCCTTGCCTCTATTGAAGCTGGCTTGGCTGCTGCTGGCTTTTCTTGGCTGCTGGCGCCATTGAAGATGTTGCTAGTAAAAACCTGTCAAGGACCCACTTTAAGGGGAACAAGCCCCCAATTTGGTGAGCCAAGGCCCCTAAGTTAAGCCCTGTGATGGCTAAACCAATGGGCACAGTGACCATGGCAAGATGGCCCAAATGCCTCAAGTATGCAAACCTTCCCATCAGGGAGCTAAAACAACCCAAAAGGTAATATCCTACTATGTACGTCAAAAGATAGAACAATGTGTGGGGCTGTACCAACAAGGGTTTGGCAGGTGGAGGAGTAGAATGGCGACCATAGTGGAACTTTCTTCCCCAATGACCAGAGGGATACTTGAATCATCTATTGGCCAAGGACTCCTTCTGGTGGGCATTGTTGGGAGAGGATTTTTGCCAGTCAATGGTGGGAGTAGGATTCTCAAGACCTTTTACAGTTGTAAACAGGGAGACTAGAAACCATAGCAGGAAATAAATTCCCTTCATGGCTTCAAATGGAGTTACTAAGAGATAGATTTGACAAGATAGGATAGAAAATATTCTTTATTGTTGAAACAATTGGAATGAATAATAATTGGGCACTTAATTAACCTTAAAATCAAGGCTGAAATATTTGAGTGGAGTTTGGGAAATTGTCAGGAATATTCCTGACATAAACCAGATTTTGACTAGGGAAAAATGTTGGAATCAAGTGGATAAATGTTCAACAGGAGGGGCGAAATTTGATAGGGAATTTCCCCCACTATCAGGGGAAAAGAAAAATCAAAATTTGGAAAAAACAGATTTTTATGAAAGCCGGAATAATTTAACATCCAGGCAGGCGCCGCCGCCACGCAGACGCCTGCCACCCTCCGCAAGCCTCCTGCGAGCCTCCTGCCTGCCCAGGCTGGCACCAGCGGGCCCGCTGCCAGTCCCCTGCCAGCCTCCCACCCGCCGGCCACCTGCGCACCCAGCCCGCCGCCTGTGGACTCACCGCTTGCCCCCAGGCCACCTGCCCGCTCCCCGACCCCCAGCTGACTGCCAGTTGCCCACCCGGGTCCCAGGGCCCACTCCCCAGCCAACCAAAGCCCACCATGACACCCAGCCAATCAGAAAAGCCCCTATGAAACAGAGGGAAATTCTAAAAATAATTCTTGGGCCCAAGAAGAAGGGCAAATTCCTATTTCCAAACCCAACCAGTATTCTAAAAATTATGAGGACAATCCAAAAATAACTCCAGGAGATAAAAATAACTTGACCTACAGCCAATGGAACCAGGTGTATGCCAACAATTAGCTAGGTCTAGACTCCAATTGAAATAGCATTCCCAAGTCAAAAATAGAAGTGTTTAAAACCAAGAGTTGCCATCACCACCTGACCACCCATCCAGGAGAAATTATTGGCCCCAAGCAGAACTGTCTAAAACCCCAACAGATTGCCCAGGAACAAGGGTTTGGCCATCCCTTCAAACACCAAGTCCCATGACCAAACTTTTGGGGACTCCAGTCCCCTGTTTTTACTCCCATTTGCAAAACTTTGCAAGTGGGGGCTCACTATAAATAAAGGATCCCCTCTCAGTAATAGCTTGTGCTATTATTGAGACTAATACCCTCAATAAAGTGAAATTTCTAACTCCAACTACAGTTAAGCTTACAGATCAAGCCCCTGCCAACCCTTCAACCCAGTGAAGATGAATCACCTCATCTTCACAGCTGTGCTCACAGCTTGCCTTGGGATTGGAGGCTGCCAACAGAGTTCAGAGTTCTTTGGCCCCTCTACAGAAGGACTAGGTTATGACCCATACCACGACCCTGGCCAACTTAACTTGTCAAACACTGGACCCTGGCTGCCTCTGGTATCTCCCCATTTGACACTCTCCATAGCCATGTATATGTTGGCTTACTACATCCTCACCTACTTTGCTGGGAGCTTTGGGTGTTTCAACATACACACCAAAGTATTTTGCTGGCTAATGATGGTGTATCCCATAATCACCGCCTTGATGGGTTTCCAGTTCTCCAATTTGCTACCATACATACTCCAAGTGGTACCCATCATTCTAGGGTATTACAGAAATGAAGGGAATTTTCATGAGTATATCATTTAAAGCATACCTGTTTCAAGTGGAGGATACATTTTTTCTTAATAATTGACATACAAATTTGGTGTAATAAGAGGAGCCACATTTATTTCACAAGGTTAAAGCTAATTAAGCGGTGTAAGGCCAGAAGATCAAATATCTTAATGTACGGAGTCTTATCCAAAAAGCATAGAGAGTGGGTCACCAATTGTCAGGCTGGCTTGAAGCAGACAATCAGAAGCAGAGCGGTAAGTGACATTATCAATCCTCTTATTAACCTTTTCAAATTTGAAAAGCACTTTGAAAGCAAAATCCAATTGAATAAGCAGATAATAAATAGGTAATCTAAGTGTGTTGACTGGTTCCATACTAATGTTATCTTCATAAATAGAGTTACAGGTTTGATTCTCATTCTGGCAAGGTCTCAAGGGCCACATAGAGTTGAGAATGTTGTTGTTCTGTGCCTTTGTCTTGATATCTACCAACCAATCATCCATAATTAAAATGGAGTCAGGAAAGGAATTCCTGACAAACCCATTGTAAAAAGCCTAGGATAAATCACTAAAAGTAGAAATTTTAAAATTTAATGATTTATTTTTATTGTAATCTTGAGCCCATATTTGGAAGGTTCTCGAAACCATTTCATACAGATCAGGATCCATGTGTCAGGGAACCAACCCTGACTGGCCGGCTTGCTAGGTCTGGGAACTGGCGGGTTGTGGACTGGGTGGGCAGGGCCCACCAAAGGATTGGTGCTAACTTAATGAGGTAGGACATTGACTTGCCCAACCACAACCACGGACCGGTGGCGGGAAAAATAGTATCTATTACTCCCATGAGAGTTATATATACAATTCCAAAAAGCTTGTTGGTATGGTCCAGTAGGAGTTTGGCGGCAGAGGCAGGCAGGCAGGCATATATTGGCTTGGGGGTGACAGGTGGCTCCATGTCTATTTGGTAGGCAGGGAGGAAGTTGTATTTATCTCTGAACAGGCCAGGTTTGGTAATGTACCAAGGTCCTTCTTGGTTGTATCTGGTTCTCTCAGTGATTCCAGCCAAGGGATCCCAGGCTAGTATGTTGTTGGTATAGTCTCTGTACTTGGGCTTTAAGGGATACTCTGTGAAGTGGACGGGACCAAAGGGGGCACCTGGCAGGCGGTACATAGCTGGCGGGTTGGCGGGTGGACCAGATGATCTTCAAGTGAACTGACAGATTACAAGGATAAAATATGGCAAGAATTGGGGAAACCAATATCTCATAACCTTTATTTAAAAATGACAATGGGGTTTTGGTCTTGGCCTGGCAGGTATTTATCCCTCACTGCCAGGCTTCACTTCTTGGTTGGATTTTCTGGACTTGGGCAGGTTGGCATTGGGTGTCTCAGATGGCAGTGTGGCACTCGGCACTGGCGGTCTGCCACTGGCCGCTTTGGGGTGAGAAGACTTCAAATCCTTCTGTTTATTGATTCAAATGTTGGGTGCCTCTTTGAGTTCAGTGCCTTCCTCGGGACTTTGGGAGAGTTTGGAATAATTCCCAGGGGGAGGTTTGTCTATTTCACTGGGCAAACCGCCAGTGTCAGGCGTTGGCACCTCAGGGAAATTCCCGGCATCTTGCACTGGCAGTTTGCTTGCAGAATCCTGCAGGACAGCTAAGGGTTTGGGTCCTGGCGGGCTGGTAGCAACTATGAGCCTGGCAGTCTGCAAAGGGTTTTGTCCAGGGTTTGACTCTGGTTCCGTATTTTGAGATTTAGGAGCATCCAAATTGCCATTCCTGACACCATGAAAATGAATAAAATACCTCTGTTCCTAAATTGGATGGCTGTCAATTGGCTGTTAAACTGCTATATTTCTATTTTAGGCTGCTCACACTACACATCTTGTGTGAGTTCATTTTGTTTTGTGCTTGTGGAATCTTGCTTCTAGATTTCTCAAGTTTTGTTCATTTTAGTTCTTCTGCTGGTGCCTCGTATGAATCCTGATTGGATTATAATATACTCCAGAACAGCATCCATCCATTTCACTTGTTGTGTCAGTTCATTTCATTTGTGGTTTGAACTACACCACTTGATGTTTGATATAATTTTGTATAATGGGCTAGTGAAATTTTGTTTTTTGTTTGACAGTTCATTTATTAACTGAAATTTTATAAATTAATTGAATCATGAATCTTGCGCAACTTTTATTTTGTTCAAATCTGAAATCATTTTGTTTAAATCTGAGGTATTTTTGGTTGTTGCCATAGCTTTTAAAACTCCTGTAACCATTTGTCCCCAGTTTGAATAGGTTGTTGTATGACTGGACATTTTTGCCAAATAGCGCTCATTTTACATGAAATTATCTTCTATTTAGATCTATCAAGTTGAAATTTGTTTTGTGACTGAGTTCATGTGTTGTAAACTGACTAATGTTTGGGTCATTATTTTTCTTGTTATGCCTAGGCGCCAGATTGATTATTTTATAAATTAATCCCATTATTCATATTTAAATTATTCAGAAAGCTTAAAATACAATTAATCCCAAAACTTTAATTGATCTTGGGCTTAGATGATTTTTTTAAAAATAAGTCATCAATTTTAGAATTGAAAATTGCAACTTATAGTATTACTGAAAATATCTTAAGCGCCACTACAAACTGCAAACCAAAAAATATTTATGATGAGTTGCATGGGAGAGTAATAGCAGTCCCAAAGCTATAAATGCTATTACCCTATCTTTGGCTCATCATAAATATTCTTAGTTTGTTTCAGAAAAAAAGGTTGTTGTTTTTGAAAGACAGATAACTCTATTTAAAATACACTCTCTAGTAAGTTGCCCTACTTCATGAACTTGCCCCAATACACCACTAGCATATTCTTATATTTTTTCTGGTATCATCACGTGATTTCAAATAATAATTTATCTCGGAATACTCTGATAAACTTTCAAATGTTAGATGTGAAGTATAAAACTCCCATCTTTCATCAAATATGAAAGATTAATGCACAGATTTTTAACTTCAAGCTCTCTTTTTATAGGCCTAACTTTTCTTTCATAAACATAAAAGAATGACTTTTGAGAAATTTTTGAGCCTGATAGCACTGATTTATCTAATTCTTTTCTTTTTTCTTCTTGCTCAAAAATATTTTTAAGATCATTAAGATTGTTAATATAAAGCTCATTTTCTTTTTCCTTTAACATTTTTGATATTACACCAAAGTGACCATCAACAATGCTTTTTCCATGACATTCAACAAAACAATTATATTTTATAGAACTCTTAATATATTTAGGTGCCTCTTTAAATAAGTAATATAAAAATTCATATGATCTAAAATGATTTCCATTATCAGTCCACACTTTTATATTTTTTATTTTTTTAAATCTATCTGATTTAAGAAGACTTACTAGATATTCACCTGAAAATAAAGAATCATGTGATAATATTTGAGACAAAAATCATGATATTCATATTTAATTTTATTGTTTTCTTTAAAAACTAATGCAAACCCTAATAATGAGATAGGTTTTTTTGAATAAAAACAATTATTGGTCTCAATTGGACCACTTCCAACCTTTAAGTTTTCTTTATAATCTATAACTACAACACAAGACTCATCATCTAATTCACAAATAATCTTTTTTATATTCCCTATTTTGATGAACATAAAAGTCTTGGTGCTGCTTAATAGTCTTTAAGTCATTGCCTATAGATTCTGATAATGGTAAGTTTTTACTTTCACATTCTTCCTTCTTTTTTTCTAGTGAATTTTTTAAATTACAAATATTGCACACATCAGTTTGTTTTTTACTCTTTATTATATTTTTAGAGATGAATTTATAGTAAGTAGAAATTGAAACTGAATTTCATTTTTTATTTTCATATATTTCTTTTTTGTTTTTAAGAGAGAGTATTTTATTGCAGTTGAGTATTCACTCATTTCTTTTTCAATATCTTTATAAATTTTTTCAGGCACTTTTTTGTAAACTGGCTTGTTTCAAAAGAATTTCCCAGTAGTTTTTTGACTTTTTTTAATCATTTCTTTTTTTGATGAATAGTTCTTATTTTTTGGCTTTTTTTGTTTAAGTTTACATTTTTATTTATTTTTCTTGAGTATTCAAACTCACTTTTGGTTATATTAAACCCCATATCATTAAGCTCTTTTAAAGAGTAGCTGGAAGTAACCAGAGATTGCAAGGCTGGGAGATGCTTTTGGGGAGAAGATTTCAGGAGATCCTTTAAGTTTTCAATGAACTCATTTCTTTTTTGATTTTGAATAGTTAGAAAGAACTAAGATCTCCTAAATTTATTTTGAGTAATGAAGTGCTTGATAAAATTATCAAGATTATCACCAGCAATAAGGAGGAATGCCTTTTTTAACATAGCAATTATTTCTCTTTTTGTTGAAGCTCCCAAGGAAAAAAGGGTAGCACAGCAGAAGTAAATTTAACTGAAGACATGGTAGTATTTCAATTCTGTAATTAGGTCAGATCTCTTAAATGTGCCTTAATGATGGAGTAGTTCTGATCAGAGTGTGGCCTTTGAATGAAGTCTTTTGGATTAGAAGCTTTGTGGTGCTTTAGTTCTTATAGACCAAGCTAAATGGCACCATTCTGAAAGAAATGGTGTAATAGCTTTTACTATAGTTTGAACTTGAATTTATGTTTGTAGAATTAATTAAATACCCAGTTTTTATGCTCAAGTGATTCATGTGAAGCAGCTAAGCATCATTATTACATCATATCCTCTTTTTAATCAATGCAAATCAATTAAAATGAAGTATTCACTTAATTATAACTCTTACACATGCTTTTAAAATGATAAAATATTAAATAATTTAATTTAAAGAATGCTTAATTTGAGGTTCAAAGCTCACTTGAACCTTAAAATTAATCTAAACAGAGATAAAATATTCTAACTTCAAACTACCATAAAATTCTATAAAATTGAGTTTTTTGAATAAAATAAAATGCTAAAATAAAGCTCTGAGTCTTATCTTTGATTTTGTTATATAAAAAGTATGTATTGATTAATAAAAAAATTAGCTTAAAGCAATCTATTTTATTTTTATCAAATAATATAATAAAATCATACATATGCTCTTTTAAATTAATTTCACTTTAATATTCAATATAGTATATATATTAATATTTTAACAACAATAGAAAGATAAGGTTCTTAGCTTCATTTTGATAGCTTACAGTGTGGAAAAATATTAAATATTTGTTGAGTTACTACTGTTTTAAATATAAACATTTTTAATTTGATATTTTCAAAATTGAACTGTGTTATGCTGCGACTTGAGCAGCATGTGTATTAGAAAATAGCCTAATTCCTAAAATAATGACCCATATTTTTATCTCAACAGGTTTGAAAACTACTGTACCTAATTGGCTTTTGCCAACTATAAGGCTAGTGTTCATCACTGTAATTTCATCAATGATCTCTATTACTTTGTGAAGCCCAAAATTATCCAAAACAATGACAATAATGAAGCCGCTGCTGGGGTTTATGAAATTTTCCTTCACATTCTGAAGGAAGTTCATAAATTTGTCACTGTTGCAGAAGCCTTTAATAATCTGGTGAACATCAATGCTTTTAGGATTAAGGAGAGCTATCATAGAGTATGTGATAGTGTGCACTGATGCACTATGAGATACCATAT
>QTSX02002601.1:0-17179 GCA_014839935.2 Entomophthora muscae | reverse complement strand
ATAGTTTGTTGTAGGTGGCAGGCTTTAAGCGCCTGAGGGCAGAACCAAAATTGTAGAGACATACATCTGCAAGATGCATGTTGGCGTGGTTAATGGGGTAGGACCAACAGGTATACCCCACAGCCCTGATTTCTTGGGTTGCCCATTCCCGCTGCTCCATCTTGGCACTCAGTACAACTGTGTGCACAGTGTTTTGTGTGGCCCACTCCTCCAGCATGGCCTTGAGCTCCGTCTGGTAGGCATACCCATCTGCGGTGTTCAATATTGCCGAGTAATAATTGACGCCCAATGGGGAAACTGCCAATAAAACCCCAACAAAACAATACAAGATTGGGCCACGCTTGTACACATCAGACTGGATATGCTTCTCTCCATAGTCTTGAATACTTGCAGAAATCTTAGTGTATGATAGGAAGATGAAGTCATTATGGGCCCTCATTGCCCTCCCTTTAATAAAATTGATGATGGTCAAATTGTATGGGTTGGTATCCACCAAACTGGGGCCACCAAGAACCTGATTGGATAAGATTCTAGCAGCAACCACAACTCCATACATCCACAAATTCACTGTTCTTTTGTTGGTGAAGATGCTGTGGAGTCCCAGCTGGAGAGGTACCTGGACCAGGGGCATCTGCAGGTCACGTTTTATAATGGCCATCATAAGAGGATGGGCTGTGTCACCTTTGGTTGAAGTATGGGCACCAGTTGGGGTCTTCTTGGTAGGGGGCCACAGTTGGCGTGGGCTTGCAGGGTTGCAGCCACAGTGGACTTTGCAAAACCCATTGCGGCCGCAATTTCCCCAATAGGACATAAGCATCCCTTGCTTTTCAACCATTTCAAGAACAATCTCTGGAGTGATTAATTTTCTTCTGAACCTTGCAGGCTGATTGGCTGGAGGTGGGGTGTGTCTGCCTTGAGAACCAGACAGTGCCATCTGATTGGCTGTTTCTGGATTCTGGCTTCCATTGGTGGCCCCATGGCTCACTTGGTCAATTCCGGATGCTAGTGTTGCTGTATGATTTGGGTTAGCAGCTGCCTGTGCGTGATGGGCAAACAGGGCCATGCTTGAGGACGCAGGAGAAAGAACACACTCCTGGGTGGTGCTTGCAGAGGGGCCTGCGGGTTGGGAGTGGCCATAGAGGAAGGCTTCACTATTAGAAGACCCAGCGTAGCCCTGCATGATTTTATCAAGGCCAGGGAACAGCTTGTTGACTTGGTTGGTGTTGGAAGAAGACATAATAAAAATTTTATTATAATTTTAAACTCAAGAAGAGGAATGTATATTTTAGTCAATTTTATTGTTATATATGGTAAGTTGGTGATCATTACAATATAAATTTTGGCCATCCTAAACTGGAATAGGGTGATTTTTGAGAATGCCTGTGATTCCTAAAAGAATTAGCACAAATCCACTCTAGATCCTTTAACATCCTTTTTGAGACACCCATAAATTATATTTATTTCAAATTCACCGCAATTATGATTTGAAACTTGGTTCTTGGATTTGACAATCCCGCAATTTCAGATTCGTTAATTTTTACATGATGTCTATGATTTGTTTGACATACAAGAAATCTCAAATTGTACATAAGAATCCCGCATTTCTGATTCATGTATCCCACATTTGTTTGCTGAGTTTTGTCTTTTGTTAGTTGAGTTATCTGCTCAAGAGATTCAAAATTTGCCAATTTAAATAAATCAAAAAAAGTCAAAATAAATGGTTGATTTTATTAAATATTTTATTTTTTCACTCAGCTGAGTTGCCCGCAAAAGTGATTTGAAATTTGGACCAAGGATTTGACAATCCCGCATTTTTATGTTTAGGTTCTGAATTTACAGTACCTTTTTGGATTTCAATTTGACTACTTTTTGATTTCTGCATCCATTAAGAAACTATATGTAAATTTTTAAATAAATTTTTATGAGACAAAATTTTATTTTTTAAAAAGAAAGAGCTTATAATACTATTTTATATTAGGATTTGAACAAAATAAATTCAAAAATTGCCTAAAGTTAAAAATCTTTTTTTAGCTCTTGATTTCTTTTTTTACATATAGAAAAAAAAATTAAAATTTAGAATTTTTTTTAATTTTGATGTGTCAAATATTAAATTAAAGATTTTTTTGCACTTCAATTTTTGCACTTTTTATTTTGTCCCCTCTATTCAAAGGGGTAAATAAATTCTATTTTAGAATCCAAATTAAATTAAGGTGTGTTTTAAATTGCATCGATTTGGGCACTTCAAACTTGGTTTTTTGATTTTAGCTACTAGTAAAAACATTTTTAAAAAAGTCAAATTTAAGAAAAATATTAAATTTTTTGAGAAAAAATTTTTATTGAAAAAAAGTGTGGAGATCAAAAAATCTATCAATTTGAAAATTTTGATCTCCACACTTTGACTTTAGGCACTTACCCATTAGTAAGAGATACATGAAAATCATTGGTTTCCGTGTCGTGTGGCTATAGTGGCACTGAAATAATAAGGATCAGATGATGACTTGCAAGGTCCAATTTGTGGCTTAAAAAAAGCCAAAGTACCAACAAGGATTCACAATTATTTAAATAAAATTAATCTATTTCTATCTTTTTTAATTTATTTATTTGTTAGTGCAACAGTCAATATAATATTCAGTGCATTATAATAAAAATATATTCCTCATACCTAGTATAATTAATTTTACTTACCTTTTCTACATACTCTTATATGTCTATAATACAATCAAACGTCACGTCATTATATTTAAATAATAATTTTTGAGTCCTAATAAAAACAAAATAAATAAATAAAAACAAATAAAACCCAGAGCTCCCATTTATCTGATTGGCTCAGAGGCCAGGGCTTTGGGGAGGAAGGATTCTGAGTGCTTGTAAAAAGCCGCCACCACATCAGGTGGCATTGCAAATTGACTGACCTCAAGGATGTTGAAAAGATCCTTGGTGTCCTGAGGAAGGCCTTGCTTCACCTTATTCTTGATCCAACCAAACACCTCCTTGATTGGGTTCAGAAATGGAGAATATGGCAGAAGGAAGAGGAGTCTCATTGGGCAGTCATCCAGGTGGTGGCTGGCCAAATGGCTATTTTTATCAATGGGCGGGAACTCAAACACAACCAGATATACTTTGTGGAGCCCAACATTATCCAACACAACAATGTTGTTTGTACTGCGGTAATTGATCCAGAGATACTCCTTGACAGTTCAGAGAAAATTAAGAAATGTCCTGCTATTATGAGAACACTTGATCATCTGATACTGGTCCAACCTGCGAGGACCAAGAAGCGCTACCATGGAATAGGTCTGGGAACAGACAGCTGCACAATGAGCTACGCTGTCCTTGGACCCCTTCTCAACCCACCCATGCCTAGATCTGAGTGAGAAGGAAAACAAAAATTTGTTGATGTAGAAGAACTGTATGTTGCCAGTCTCTTTAAGGGCCAGATAAGTCTCAGCATAAATGTGTCAATCTTTGATTGTTTTCTTGCTGTTTCTATTGTGCAGAGAAACTCCAAGGACCTTCCAAGAGAAGCCCAATTTGACCATTGCTTTGTAAAAAAGGGTTTTAGAAACAGAAAGCCCCAACTCTGTAGCAAGCATTGATTGGACAGCAAGTGAGTCCAGGTGGCAATCCTTGATAACCCACTGCTTGATTGCATCAATATGAATGGGCTGAAGGAGTTTAGGCTGCCGCTTAGCCTTGGTAGATTCAGCAATTTTCCTGGTGTTGCCATATTTGGTATTGATGTTGCCAATGTGTCTGGCTGTGATACCAAATCAGGATGCAATATCCTAAACTGCCATTCCCCATGTTCAAGCAGTTGAGGAGAGCTTCACGCTCATTATCTGTCAACCAACGCCAGCCCTTGACAGATACCGCAGCATCCTGGCTAGCAGGCTCAACACAGGGGATGGGGACCTTCATGTAGAAGGTGGGATCACGCTTGGTTGTGCTGGCGCCGTCAATAGTGTCATAAGACACAGGTGCAGATGGCTTCTCAATTGTAGCCAATGGCTTGTAGGTGGTATCAAAGACACAGGAGCAGGAAGTAGCAACTCTTGGATCAAGAGTGTGGGGCCAGGTGACAACTGGGTACACAGTAGAGGTGTAAGTAACCTCATTATTCCCGATGACCTTTGTATAGAAGACTTTTGTGGCAGGCCTTAAGAGCAGCTTCTGTCTTGGATTCAGGCTACTGTTCCTGGCTTGAGATGCAGGAGGTGGTTGGCTGGCGCTGACACCTTGGGAGGCCTGTGTGTTGGCATGACTCCCCTTGAGTTGGGTTCTGGGTCTATTCTTGGACCCTCTGGGACGCCCTCGTGGACAGGCTGCCCCGCAGGCTGGTGCAGGAGCGGGTTGAGAATGCAATTGATAGTCCATAAAAATAAAATAAAAAAATATATTTTAGATTAAATATGTATTTATTTGGATTTATTGGTTTAGTTGTGAGTAGTTGTTTTCCCTTGATTTAGCCTTGAATAATAGCAGATTTTCTATATCTGTAATTTGAAGTGTATAATATTGTATTCTTTCCAGTTTTGGATGATTTTAAAGTTTAATCACTTTTTATATCTAAACATGGCTATTGAGATTGAATTTTTTATTTGATTTTATCCAGAGTGGAGCTTCTTTATTTGGGTTGGTGTTTTCTAGTGTGCTTACTGTACATTAAATTTGGATTCCAGTTCCTGAAATTAATATTTGAGTTTACTAGTGGCATTCAAAAGTGATTTGAAATTTGGTTCATGGATTTGACAATCCTGCAATTTCAAAAAACATAGTAAACTTAATGAAAATGGTTGATGGATTTGAATGCTTCAAATCTGATTCCAGTTAATTCATTTTGTCCATTGGAAATATGCAGTTTGACTTGAACTTTGCAAAGTGTCTATGAGTTTTTGCATTTTCAAACATTCAAATAAATACTCAAAAAAATCAATTTAATTAAAAAAAGGCCATCCCGTAAAAGTGATTTGAAATTTGGACCAAGGATTTGACAATCCCACATTTTTACGTTCAGGTTCTGAATTTACAGTAGTGATGTACATTATTCCTAACAACTTATTAGAATAGTCTAAGGAAAGTTCAGAGGTGGATGTGTGCATCAGTTTGGAGGTAAGAGGTGGCTTCATGTCCAGCTGGTAGGTAGGAAGTTAAATTTATCTTTGAACTGTCAAGGTTCAGTAATAAAGCAAGGATTTTTTCTGTTAAATCCTGTCAACTCTTTAGTTTGGGCCAAGGAATCACATGCTAGGATATTTTCAGGGGTACAATCTCTATAATTGAGTTTCAAAATATACTCTGTAAAGTGAATGAGGTCAAAAAAGTACTAGGAGAACAAAAACTTGTGAGCAGAGGAGCAGGCTGGCCATAAAAATTGGGGTTGAATTGGCAGATAACCAAGATAAAATATGGCAATATTTGATAATAAAAACATCTCAAAATCTTTATTCAAAAATGACAATAAAGTCTGGCACAGGTTCCAATAGTTTATATAGTATCACACTATGTCACAAGTGACAACCTCCTATTGACCATGCTTACTGAAAAACCTCAACTACAGGATTCAAACCCTGACACCCTGTGGGCTGCCAGCCCGCAGATTTTTGGGCTTGAACCAGAGCAGGATTTGACTTTGGAAAATCCTCTAAAGCTTGATGAGTCAAAACACTTACATTGACACTCCCCACTCTAAAGGTTCCTGTTAACTCAACCAATCAGCGGGCGGGCCTAGCCATAGAACCCAAAATAACTCAGGCCACCACAGAAGGGGAAACAAAGAAACTTCCTATAGAACGCAGGCCGCCCAGAGATGATCAACCCCACAACCCAACAAGAAAATTTGAGTATTCTCAGTTCAAATCAGCCAATGAATTAACTCCTGCAATAGATGCCACCAAGGACTGGAAAACCCTGGTAGACAGTAACACCCGGGCCAAAGAAATTTGTAAAAGTTTACCCATTTGATAGATGCATACTTATACCCTGGACTGTCAGGAAGTTGCCCATTGCCATTTTTGCAATAAAGTGACATAAACCTTTGGTTCAACCAGGTTATTACATATTTGTTATTAGTTCTACTTTATATTTACAGTCTACCTCCCACAGTTCTGTACTCTCACACCCATCTACCCCAAGAAACCGTGGACCAGCCACCCAAACTTTATTCCGCCCACCAGGAGCTCCCTTCAGCCCAGTACATTTCACCAGAGTACCCAACCAACCCTGTGTATTTGGAGTTTGCCCTATAGAAAATTCTAATCTAAAACCCTGAGGCCTAGAACCAGAGAGACAGAGATCATTTAGAGAGAGGGTATCAAGATCACCCAACCTCCTCTGCTATTCTGCAACAAGTACAACTACCTGCCCACATATTTGGTACCAATGACCCCTCTCTTGACCCAGTAGCCCAACTTCCCGCAAGAATCTGTTGCTACTAGTGAGTTCACCTCCACCCAGATATTTGGAGCCATGTACATCACCCTCACTGGCGTAATTGATTCCATGGTACCCACCAGCAGACCCTGGGCCCTCTTCAGGAAATCACTATCCTACATTGTAAAGTTAGCCCCCAACCTGTGGTACACCCTTCCTTCTGGGCCTGTGGGCTGTCTGCCTGAAATTTCTCAGGAGCCTGTCACAGGATAGATCCCTGACAGAAAGGAACAAGAGCTAACATTGGTTGGTCAGAGGCAGCAAGAAGTTGCTCTGTTTTCTAGTGCTGGTGTTGGTACTAGAGATACTATCTATTAGATAACACCAACAGTATAAAATTTGTGATAATATAGTAAACTCCTGCAAAGTAAAAATGCTCTGATTGCATTAACCAACAGAAATTTTATTAAGTGATGTTAACAGGGGTAGGAATTTTCAATTTTCCCAGCTATATACTGCTGGAAAGTTGGCTCTAGGCTTGACAGCACATCTTGATTGACTAGCTGGTCACACCTCACAATTTTTCTAGCACTGGCATCTTATGATTGGTTGACCAGGGGTGGCAACACACTAATTTCAGGCCCTAGTGCATGAGCCAAACCTTGTGGTCTTCCAGTGATCTTTTGGGGTTCAAAATCCCCAACTTCTGAGGGTTTTGGCCAATAAGAAGCATTCTCAGAGTTAAAGGCCACTTCTGAGGGTGCCTTTGGGTGCAAGTGTTTCTAGGGCATTGATTTTGAAATTTGAAGAATTGTGACATAAGTTAATGAAACCCTATTCTCAGGCCCAATTGGGCAATCATGCAATTTGCAAATTCACATCTCTTAGTATTGATATTATTTAGTTTTTTGCCAGGGTTATTACAGGCTCTGATACTATTTTATACTTATTTTTTAGGTTTGATCCTAGTTTTGAGAGCAAAAGTAAGTCTTTAATGCTGCTTAACACTGATGTTAATCCTAGGGGGCCAAGAAAAGAAGCCAAAGCAAAGAAAAAAGGAAGGGGGTAAAAAGGTTAGCTATTTTTTACTAATTTTTTAAAGAGAAGGGCCCAAAATAAAAGAGTCCAACCCAAAATTATATAATTCAAAAGTTAAGACTTTATTGTAAACAATAGACAAGCAGGGAACCAAAATGAGCCTGCTTGCATTATAAAAGGAAGGGTATTTAACAATTGAGCCACCAGGAGCAGGGGTGCCTCCTGGTTGGCTAGGGGATAAAATTTGCAACTCATGGCCATGAGAGTTGAAAGTTTTCAGATTGATTTCTGGGCTAACATCTGATTGGATGGGGCCTATGAGATGGCCCTGGAAGAGAGTTACATTGGGAAATGCTTAAACCAGCTTGATAACTTTTGATTGGTTGTATCTGATTGTTTTCAAATAAGATCAACATCAGGTCAGTAAGTAGTTCAATTCAACTGATGTTTTGTCTCACAATGGAACAGAAAAAGGTGTATGATCTGTGAGGTATGCTAAGACAAATATTTTGTTCACTGTATGTGCCAAAATCTTCAAATGATTCAATAGTTTGGCAAAGTTGTGAGTGCATTTTTGGTACAGTGTGGGAATATTGTTCTATCCAAGGTCAAAGTGAGAAGTAACTTTACAAATGATCTGATTTAAATCAGCCAGATTTCTTAAGTTTTTTTTGGTCCTGGGTGTTGCTGCTTATTTTTCTGAGTGTGAGCAATTCTGGTTATGATGACACTATCCTTAATATCAGCAGCTCAATTTCTGATTTGACTGGATGCATCTGTAACCCATTTTTGGCCAATAGTTTGATTTATATTGATAAGATCTGTTAATTGTTTGTTATTTTTCTTGCTTTACAGTTTAGATTTTTAGGATAAGCTATTTCTGAAATTATAAAAAAAACCTTGACATTATTTATTTTTACCAATTTCATATTATTTCTTCACTTTTGCTTAAGTTGTCACCTAAGAAGATTACTATGAATATTCATATATAATAGTTGTTTCAGATTTTGCCATTTTGATTTGGATAATCCAATACTAAGATAGTGATGTGCCTGATTTTTTTTGGTAGTTTGGGTTTAAGCACTATAGATTTGACAGTATCTTTATGCATATATGTGAGTTTCATATCATAGAACACAACTTCTGTCCACCATGCTCAAACAGAATAAACATAATAGAAAATTAGATAGGCATGTATTAATTTGCTGGTGCCTTGAGATTCTGATCTTACTGTGTGCTTTATGTGTTTTGTGTACCTGATATAAATATTATATATTTGATTTGATCCACCCATTAGCACTCATATTTCTGTTAGTTAATGTGTAATTATATTGTGGATGTTGATATTTGTTTAGTGTGTGACTTAAGTTGGCTCTGAATTAATAAAGTAAATTCAACTTTACATCTATCATTGGATGGGTCAACTACCTAGTCTTTATTAAAAGCGAGAAAAGCTAGAATTTAAATACCTTACAAAAGGTTTTGCGTAGCGGTTAGCTCAACCAAGAATTCGAAATTTGCTGCGAATTCAAATTCGGCCTCACAATATGATAGATTCTCGAACAAAATTTTAAAAACATATTCCACTTTAATTGTGGGCATCTAAAAATTGATATCCTTTCTTGACGCATTATTGTACAAATGGTAATATAAATTTTCATGATCAAATCTAACCATCAAGGCTGCTGTTATTCGCCCTGTTGTAAACGTCTTTGATAGCAGCAATGCTATTGTTGGCGAGGTTCCTATGCAAACCGTCTTCCAGGTCTCCATCAGACCCGATCTGGTTCAAATTGTTCACACCAATGTTGCCAAGAACCACCGTCAGCCATATGCCGTCTCATCAAAGGCAGGTCATCAGACATCTGCCGAGTCCTGGGGTACTGGTCGTGCCGTTGCTCGTATTCCCCGTGTTTCTGGTGGTGGTACTCACCGTGCTGGTCAGGCTGCTTTCGGTAACATGTTGCCGTGGTGGACGAATGTTTGCTCCTACCAAAATTTGGCGCCAATGGCACGTCAAGACCAATCAGAACATGAAGCGTTATGCAACATGCTCTGCCATCGCCGCCACTGCTGTCGCTCCGCTTGTTCTCGCTCGTGGTCATAGAATTGAACAAATCAGTGAAGTACCTTTGGTTGTCGCTTCCTCAGCCGAGAAACTCCAGAAAACCAAAGATGCCGTCTCTCTTCTTAAAGGGCTTAAGGCTTATCCTGATATCCAACGTGTCATTGACTCCAAAGCCATTCGTGCTGGTAAGGGTAAATTGAGAAACCGTCGTTACCGTCAGCGCCGTGGTCCCCTCATTGTATACAACAAGGATGAAGGAATCACAAGAGCTTTCCGTAATATTCCCGGTGTAGACTTGTGTAACGTTTCTCGCTTAAACCTTCTCCAGCTTGCTCCTGGTGGTTCTCTTGGTCGCTTTGTCATCTGGACTCAGGATGCCTTTGCTTCCCTTGATAGCATTTATGGAACTTTCAAAGAGGCTTCACCCAAAAAGAATTTTGAAATTCCCCATGCTATTTGCTCCAACCCTGACATCAAGCGTCTCATTAACTCTGAAGAAATTCAAGCCGTTGTTCGCCCTAAAAGAGTTAATGACAAAGTTAAGGCTAGACGTGGAAACCCCCTCATCAACAAGAAGTTGATGTACAAGCTCAATCCTTATGCCGCTGTAGTCGCTAAACATGAGCGTATTCACCAGAGAAAGATTGCTGCTCTTAAGGCTAGCGGCGTTGACTATAAAAAGTCTAAGAAGGAAGCTGCAAAGAAGGCTAAGGCTACCAAAGCTTAAGTAAAAAATGACATCTGTTAGAATTTTTCTTCTCAGTGAAAGTTCTTTTTTAACATCTAAGATATAAAATATAATGCTATTTTGAACGCATCAGGATTAAGAAAACAAGTCTAAACTATTTAAAGCCAACTAATTTTTCAGGCTCATATACTATTTAGGATTTAATGACTTTATTTTATAGCTGTTCTAGATTTAATCTTTAAAATGCCTAAACTTTCAAAGAGTTTCTTTGTTGATAAAAAAATAAATAGGGTTTTTAAATAAGTATTTTTGGTCCCCTCTCTTTGCTTATTGTTTTAAATTTGTATATCTGATTTTTGATAGTAATAATAAATAAAAAGCTGTTTATTTTTAAAAAAATAGCTTTTTAATGTACTTAACAAAAAGATACTGGAAAATAAGATGAACTTAAAGTTGTATCCTTCATATTATTCACAAGAAACTTCTTTAGAATATATGATAAATTTTTTTGAGATATTGGGTGAATAAAAGAAATATATTAATTATACAATAAATTTAGTTATCTAATTAGACAAAGCTATTAGATTTATTATCTTGTGACTTCATTGTTTATCATGAATATACATATGAAAGGAATATTTAAAGTATATAAAAAAATATGCAAACATTTTGTAAAATATATTGATATGTTTATAAAGTTGTAATAAGCAAATGGTATTTATGACTAAATATTTATTTTTAATAAAATTTTAAATATCACCATCTCTTTATAAGATATATATATTGTGGGTATTATATTTAGGGGGTCATATTCCAGCATTTGAGCTAATTGTTTATCTAGAATAATAATTAAAAACATTTAATGTATTGTCTTCTGTATTACAGGCTGTAGTTTTAGGTAATTTATTAAAAATAGATACTTACTTTATTTCTGACAACATTTTATTTCCAGAATCTTAACTTCTAAACCCTATATTTCTGACACATAAGAAAGTACAGATTTATAATTGTCAGGGTTTCAGGTCCTAGCAGTGGGCTTGCTGGGCAATTAAGTTGGACAAAAGGCAGAGCTAGTAAGCAAAGCTCACTATAGAATGAGAGCTAACATGATAATGTATAGAAGGGAATAGCATAATATCAACCATGGCCCAGCAGAGGATACTATGGAGTCAATTAACCCTGTAAGGTTATATAGATGACTCCAAAGAGCTAGTTGGTGAGAGTAGTTGTAGTAACTACAATGTTGGACAGGTAGTTGGGCTTTGAGGTGAAAGATGGCTTCATGGGCATAAGATACACTGACAAGCAGTTGTGTTTGTTATTAAATACTTACAGTGTGATAATATACCAGATTTCTTACCAGTTGACTTGTTCTGGCTTTCTTCCACTATCTAGGAGTCAGCTAACAGAAGAGTTTCTAACAAATTCTTCAAAGTTTAGGGTTAGATGTCATGATTAATAATGAGAGCTCAGCAGCAAGAAACCAGACTTTTTGAGTGAACTATTGGCTGGCCTAACTGACTTGGCCTCTCCACCACAGGCTGTCAGATTAGTTACATCTGAATTCAATGAGTTCAAAACTTCACCCACAAATTTTAACAAACACCTAGTTCTCAATAAGAAAATTCTGCACAAACTTATTGAGAATAAAAAAGCTCAGTAACAGCATGTGTTCTAATGATCTATGTTAACACTGTGTTATCCTCTGTCATTATTGGCTTCTTGGCCAATTTCAGAGAAGAAACTTCTTACAAAAAAAACAGCTCATCACCAAAAAATCAAACCAGAAACCTGTCATCAGCTTCAATTTCACTAGTCAACCTACTCTCAAGAATAATGTAGCTGAACAGAAGACCACAAGGATCATTATAAGAAATTAGCCCAAGAAATGCTCTCAAATTTCAGCGTCATCTTGCTGTGCCAAACTCATGGCCAACCTGCCCAGACTGTCAAAAAAAACAAACCTAATGAACTGATATCTGAAAGAAAGAATATAAAAAACTCTGGCTCAGGATTAAGCCATATTATAATTTAATATTAATTGTAATAAATCATTAATTCACATAGTTTATATCATATCTTTTTCTGGTCTTTTAGCATCTAAACTTTATCCCATCTGGCCCCTCTTAATAACCTTATCAACCTATCTGTAAGCTCACAGCCCAAATACTTCAGATCACCAGAATCATCTTACAGAATGATACATTTTACAGATTACTTACCTAGCCCAGACCACAAAGTCTTCACATTATAAACCTTGCTGTGACAGATATCCTAAATCACACAAGAAAACCTGATCAAGTAAACAGAGAAAAAGTTAATATATCATTTAACTATAAGTGTTTAATAATAAACACAACTACCTACCTACATCCTTGATACCCATAAAATCTCCCCTTACCCAAAGTTAAACTGTCTTACATAGACCTTACTAAAAATTCACTACCTAGTCAATTACTGGACTCATCTACATCATCTTTACAGGTCTAGTAGATCTCATGATGTTATTTACAGGTCCCTGGTCTATGTTAAGCTGGTTGTCATCTTAAATTATCAATTTAGCACTCATTCTGTGGTAATTTGTGCCCTCTAGCTCACACACTTGTCCCATTTATTTTCCCTGCTCCCAGAAATTAGTACACTGACTGTGATGATTCACATGTAAAACTGTTTTGCAAGTGTGAGCTGATGTTGTCCAAGTAGAGAATGGTTGTCAGAAACCTACTCACTCAAAAACATAATTCTAATTTGGTGTATGATGGCTGAAAAATTCAGCTTTATGACCAAGAAACCTACAGAAATAGAAATCATACCTAATATAAAAAACTTGCCAAAAAGTTAATAACAGCCAAGAAGTGGGGTAAAACAACCCAGAAAGAAATAAACTCATAAGTAGTTTAACAGAAAGGCTAACATCAGAGGAAAGAAAACTTGAGAAACTGCAGTATTGGGCATAGTTTGATAAGACCTGGGCTTTTCCCAAACAGGAGAATTTTTGAAAAAATATGTAGTGTAACAAAGGCCTGGAATAACACAATGTCAGAGCTTTACAGATTTGGGGGTAGTAGAAGAACTAGAGTCTGCTCTAGCTCTAAGAAAAACAATGACCCAGATGGTGTGAAGAAGTAGAAGCCAGACTATCCATTTATACCCAAGGTGCTCCTGAAAGTAAGACTTGGGCAATCTCATGATGTTTAGTACTAAACAGACAATAATAGATAAAGTGGGTTAGATGAATACAGACTTCTAGTGATTGAAAAAGTGAAAATAATAAAGACCTAATAATAATATAGCATGGTAAATAATATAAAAATACTGTTGGGGACTAGAAGAAAAAGTTTAGGATAAACATGGGAGAGGCTTGAGGGGTTACTTACTCCCTTAATTTAAATGTGTAAATTTAAACTCAAATGCTTTAAAAATATACATTGAATTTAAAGACTGGCTTTATGTGACTCATACATCAAGAAGAATGACCAGGAAATAAATAGAACTGCTAAGATCAGTGTCATATGATGATTGGATAACCCAGTTTTTACTGTAAATTGACATTGATTCATTAAGCTTGGTGAGTCAGAGGGCAACCAGCAGCTTGCGCTCTGGATGAAGGCTGGGACAGCCAATTGACTTAGTTTTAAGATTAACTAATATTGGCTATGATCATTTAATCATAAGTTAATATTAGGCTAAGGTTGTAGCGGGATCTGAATATGAAATAGATGATCCTGGCGTTTTGTGACGGCCATCAATTATCCTATCCCTATATAAATTTTGTACTTGATATTAAATAAAGAATTACTTATTGCATTTATATTATTATATACACACTAAGTTTGGAGAACAACTCAACTTAGTCTTTAATAGTTATTAAGCTGTGATTTGAGTAAAGCAAGATTACAATTAGCAACCCATCAATACCTCTGAACATGACATTTGGTGCTCACTCAATATACACAAACAACACTGTGTGTTGCCTCCGGTGGCAACTTCTTTTTTGCCTGGGGAAGTAGTGGAGAAGAACTTCTCCAGGCTTTTCTCCAGCATCTGCAAGAACACTCCAAAGGGTTGTTTTACAAATATAGTAGATTAGCTGGCGTACAAGATGGGGTTTCAGATAATCTTATCTTCTTCAGCCAGTTCATGGTGGATATCCAGCATTCACAGCTATTGAAAAATCAAGCCTTTTTTTACTTGGACGTCCCAGTCCCTCTGGAAGTTCACGGCAACACTGAGCCAACCCAGCAACAGCTTAAGCAAGCCATCAGCAGAATGGACATAGGTGCAACTCAAAATTAAGTAGCATAAGAGAGAATGATGATCCTCCCTTCATACAGCGCTCCTGCAAAGAATAAATTCCATAACTTCCACAAAGATCACTCTCAACCAGTTAAACCTCCAGATGAAGACAATAGACCTAGCAAAGGAATACCTACATAGCTTTGCGCACCCGGAAATCTGCCACAAAACACTCCACTTGGGGTATCAGTTGTCCATGATATCACATCAGAGCAATTTAATTGACAATCAAGAGACATTTTCTTTGCAAACTATATGAAAAGCTCTCCACTGCTTTCAACCTTCTGAATCACCAATTAGGGAGTGTTGTACAGCAACAGAACCAGAGTACCACCTGGGCTGCCCAATTAGAAGAACAACTCTCCAGTTGCATAGTTTTCATGATGAGAGCATTTATCAATAATAAATAGATAACAAATAACTGGCTAAGTACAGTAACTCATCAAGTAAAAGGTGCTGAAGCTGCCTTACAATTCATATGTGAGGAAGTTAATTCACTAAGAGACACGGTTAGAATGATTGAGGACAAGCCTGCCTCAAATAATAACAAGATTGTGTCTCTTCATTGTGCTGTCAAGACCATCAAAGACAAGGTCCGCTGCAAAGCCAATAATCAGGATACTGTAAATTCAGAACCTAAACATAAAAATACAGGGATTTTCAAATCCTTGGTCCAAATTTGGAATCACTTTTGCGGGCTACTCAGATGAGTGAAAAATAAAATATTTAATAAAATCAAAAATTTAATTTGACTTTTTTGATTTATTTAATTTGGCAAATTTTGAATCTCTTGATCAGATAACTCAACCAACAAAAGACAAAACTCAGCAAACAAATGCGGGATACATGAATCAGAAATGCAGAATTCTAATGTACAATTTGAGATTTCCTGAATTTCAAACAAATCATAGACATCATGTAAAAATTATCAAATCTGAAATTGCGGGATTGTCAAATCCAAGAACCAGATTTCAAATCAAAAATGAGGTGAATTTGAAATAAATATAATTTATGGGTGTCTCAAAAAGGATGATAAAGGAACTAGAGTGGATTTGTGCTAATTCTTTTAGAAATCATAGGCATTCTCAAAAATCACCCTATTTCATTTTAGGACAGCTAAAATTTTGATGCTTGATTACAGTTGATTTTAAAAAATGCTAATAATAAAATAAAATTATATATTACAATCTATTTTATCAAGTTGTCTTTTTCTTGATGTGTTGGTGATTCATTTTCTATTGCCAAGAACTGGAGGTGAAACTATCCAATTAAAAGCAATCACATTATCAATAGCAAATGAACTATCAACACATCAAGAAAAAGACAACTTGATAAAATAGATTGTAATATATAACTTTATTTTATTATTAGCATTTTTTTAAAATCTATTGTAATCAAGTAAGATTAACAGCAATACATGAATAGACAGTGTAGTAAACTTATGGTCTATCTTTCCCCCTCCTTTCTTCCTTGAAAAGAAGTTTTATGGCCCCTGGCTATGCCGGGGGCCAAAAAACTTTTAAAAATTTTTTGCGTCATCAGGAGGGTAGCTCATATATCATTATATGGGTTTGTGGTTACTATATTAGTGATTTAAAGTGCAGAATATTGCATCATTTCCAGTTTAGACAATTTTGCATTTCACTACATTTCATGTCTAAACATGGTTGTTGAGATTGGATTTTTCATTTGATTTTATCCAGAGTGGAGCTTCCTGATTTGGGTTGATTTGTCCTAGTTACTTACTGTACATTCAACTTGGATTCCAGTTCTTCAATTATTATTTTAGTTTACTAGTGGCATTCAAAAGTGATTTGAAATTTGGTTCTTGGATTTGACAATCCTGCAATTACAAAAAACATAGTAAACTTAATGAAAATAGTTGATGGATTTGAACAATTCAAATCTGATTCTAGTTAATTCATTTTGTCCATTGGTAATATGCAGTTCAACTTGAGCTTTGAAAAGTGTCTATGAGTTCCTGAATTTTTAAAAATCCAAATAAAAACACAAATAATCAAATTTAATTAAAAAAGGCCATCCCAAAAAAGTGATTCAAAATTTGGACCAAGGATTTGACAATCCTGCATTTTTACGTTTAGGTTCTGAATTTACAGTACAGTCATGCTCCAAAGAGGCATGACTGAACTTTATGGACATGTAGGCAACATTATCAAAACAGCAGGGTCAACCTGCCAACAAGGTTCCAACTAAGCGGGTTTGTGACCCGCAATCTGACTTCCTGGTGACCCATAGCCAAGTAGGAAAGTCAACTCAAGCTACCACAAATAGCAACATGAGCAATTAATGACCCCAATGGATGAATATCTCAATTAAGCGCTTGACTCAATATCTAGATCAAGCCACCCTCTTAATCATCTAACCAATTGATTATCACAATCATGTTTCTACTATCCATGATTCACTAACACCATATACAGTAGATTTAAAAGCTATGGTGACAACCAAAAATACCTCAGATTTAAACAAAATGATTTCAGATTTAAGCAAATTACATCTATCAGGTTAAAATATACACTCTGTTAACAGGTATTTTTGGTGTTAATGAACAAAATGGGTCAACACAGCAACAAAGTGCTCCCACTCCAAACAAAACTATTCAAAATACAAACCAAAATACATGGATTCACAAACAAAATAGTGTGAGTTGACCTTTGGTGTACACATGTTTACTATGTAAATTGGTGACAGAATACACC
>QTSX02002600.1:0-17274 GCA_014839935.2 Entomophthora muscae | reverse complement strand
TTATTTAAATTTGTGACTGTACAACAGTCACTATTGAGTATTTGGCCAAATAAATGCTCTGAAATATAAAGTTATCTCTGTTTTTCTGATTATTGCATGTAGATAGGTTGGATTGGAAGTCTTAAGGTTAAGATTCCTGAAAACTGGATATCTAGGTTCAATAAAAGAAAAGAAGCCAAGATTGGCCAAGTCAATCTTGGAGATGGGATGTCTCAAAAACAGTTTAATTAATTGGGAAGATTAATTAATAAATACACAGGAATATAATTAATGAGTATTTAATTATATTGTTTAATTGCCTTGACTGTGTCAAGAAGTTTGGTTAAGGTCAACCATAAGTAAACCCCCAAATTTTGGGTTAAAAGCGCCGCTTTGGCAAATTCATTGGGTTAAAAGCGCCACCTAATGGATTTGCAAAGTGCCAAGACGCCACTATCAAAAATTTTTCAGGCGCTGGGGCGCCGCCTGGGGAAGTTCCTGGGTGCCATAGTGCGCCTGGTTCAAGTTTTGAAGTGTTTTAATGGGTTTAAGGCAAAAAACCATTAAATGCAAAGATAGCTAAATAAAGGCAAGGATGCCTAGAAATTCAGGGTTAATCAGCTGGTTCCCAGATGGGACATCAAGAGCTGAGTTTTGGGATGTTTAATCCACAGGATTTTGGTGCCAGGAGCTGAGGAAGCTCTATGCTGAATTGGTACATTGGGATGAATGGAATCAGGTGACTTCTTCCCCTTGTAGGTTGATTCTCATAGGTCAAGAAATATTGGAGATCTTTTAGGTAAAGATCTAGGGTTGAATGTCTCAAACGTCATAGAACAAATGAGATGAATCATAGGTTGATTCAGGAACCAGAGGGGTTTTCAGCCAAATATGCCCCAAATGGTATATAAGCAAAAAAAGCTAAACTTTAATAAAGATATACTGTCAATTTTGACGCTTTCCCCTCAACTACCTTTTCAATTGTTATGTCTGCTTTGTTAAATTTTGAAAGGGCCAAATTTGGAGTACTTTATGTGGAAACTGCTGCTGCCAGGAAAGAGGTTCCTACAAGTTTGTTGGAGGAAGCTTGGGCAAGCTTGGAGGTCACCAAGACTGTGCCTGAGGAGTCCTTGGTGGAAGTAAAGGCTGTGTTTGAAGAGTTATATTCCAATTACTTTGCAAAAGAAGGTACTCCTGCCCAAGGAAACCAAATCTATGTGTGGGATTCCTGGAACCTGTTAGTAGGATGTGACAAAATCTTAAAGCAAGTGAAAGCAAAGGCAAATTGTGAAATTGAGGCTTTAAGGGCAAGGGAGGAAAAGAGCGTTGAGATCATGGCCCATTGGCGGGATGATAACATAGTGTTGTCCCATAAAATTGCCTCTCTGGAGACAAAGCTCTTTGAAGATTCATCAAAGGAAGGTAATGGGAATAAGAGTTAAAGGCAGGATAATGGCAGGTTGGACTGGTTGGACCTGGATCTGTCACAAAATTGCATTTTTTTATTTAATTTTAGTCATAGTATATCTTATTAATTTGGTTTTATGCACCATAGTTTATAAACTGTCTATTCAGTTCACATTTCAATTCTCACAATTGTTTTTGAGTTTAATAACAGCCTTAATTTGTGATTTGAAATGAAGTTCTTGGATTTAACAATCCCACAATTTTAAATATTCAATTAAAATAAAAATAAATCAATTTCATTAAAAAATGGCAAACTACAAGTGAAATTCAAAATTAGACATATGATTTGATAATCCCCCATTTTTACCATTAGGCTCTGAAATTCAGTGATATTGAGTTTTGGATGCCAAAAGTTCTGTAATTAATTGACTCATTACCTTGAAAATTTTTAATACAGTAGTTTTTAAAGTTATGATGCTAAGAAAATCAACTCAGGTGCAAACAAAATATAAGTAAATAAAATTTTATAGTTAATCAATACAAATTAGTTGGTTTATAATTCTGTTTTCATCTGAGCAAATTTTTCTTAGAACAAAACTTTTTAAATTCTGTATAAAAAACAACTGATGTGGAGCAACTTGTGGGAAGCTTCAAATATGGAATTTAAGAGGAGAAGAAGTATGTTTTATTAGATAATACTTTAGACTTATATAGCATGTGCTGTGGCGGATATTTAGTAGGATAGAAGATAAGGGGTGGTCATGTGCGGGATGGGTTCAAGTGACTATATACTTGGGCAGTCATGCAATATTGGCTTGTTGCCATTTCTGGCATGTTGAACTGCATATTGGAAAGGCACCAAACTGGGCAATGACTGGATGTTAAGTGAGTTGGCGGTAGCCAGAACACCTGTACATCCAGCTCCTTGACACCCCCCTTAAGGGGTTACTCTGGTACATCAGGAGGGGGCTTTGTCTTGACGGCTGCCACCTGATGTTCCTGGAGTTGTTTTCTAGTTGGTACAAGTTGGGTCAAGTGTTCTCCTTTGCTAAGGCAGAGGCAGGTTCTGTGGTATTTCTTGGCAACAGGATCTTTGGCACCTTGGAATTTCACTAGATAGGGGTTTCTGTCTGGTCTGTATTTGATGACTCTTCCTGTCCCCTGTGTACTGAGTCCAGCTTATTCCTGTTTTCTGCAGGATCCAGAAAGGAGAGTTGATGGGGATTTGGTTCCTCTGTAGAGGTTACCTTTTGTGCTTTGAGCCTTTTGGCTTCTGCTATTTTAGATTTGAGGCATATGTGTTGTAGTGCTGGCGCTTGTTCTTCTGTGGGGGATTTCCCCAGGGGGATCTCTAAGTATGGCTGCTTGTTCCAGGTAATTATTTCTGGTTTATATCTGTATGTTAGTTCAAACAGTGAGTAGCCTGTCTCTTGGTTGGTACATACCTGAGATACTAAAAATGCATGTTTCACGTATAGTGGCCAGGTGTCCTTGGATTTACCATCCATTATTTTCTTGAGGGTTCTGATGAGACTGCAGTTTAGGCGTTCAACTCTATTGTTGGCCTGTGGCCTGCAGTGAAAATTTTTGAAATGTTTGATATTTTTTGCTTTTAAATTGTTGTTTACTAAGTGATCTGCTAGCTCTGTTGCTCCATCAGTTATGATGTAGTCTGGAGTGCTGTAGTCAGCTATGATTGCTTTGTCAAAGAATTGATTATAGTTTCTGCTTTGTGGTGCTTTTTTGCCCAGAAGATGGGACAGTGTGTAGAAAAGTTGATGGCTACAATTAGGAAAGATTGTTTTGTTTTAGTTTTGGGAAGGGTCCCACTATGTCCAGCCCCCAAACCTTAAATGTTTCAGGGTCAGTGTGATGATCCACATGTTTGGTGGTTTGCAGGCAGGGATAATGTTGGCCAAGCAAAAGTTTGGTTGTTTGTTGAAGGTGAGCCTAGTAGGTAACATAGGGCTACTAGGGGTAAGTAGGGTGAGCCTAGTAGGTAACATGGTCTACTAGGGTAAGTAAGGTCTGGCTGGTAGGTAACATAAGACTACTAAAGGCAGATGTTGCCTCCACACAGCAGAAGGAATTGGCTGCTTTGGGCTATAGTGCTTCACCTTGCAGGGAACTGTGGCTGCGGAAGGGTGAAGACTAAAATAGCAAGCAGGGAACTTTGTCTGTCTGGGGGGAGTAGGTTTTGGACCCCTGGCAGGTAACACGGGCTCCCAGGGAGGGGAAGAGCTTTAAGGGCTCTATGTGCCCTAATACGCTTACAGGAGATCTGTGACAAGCACCCTACCTAACGGACTGGTAGGGTGTCCTTGTTTATGCCCCTATGGGAGCTTTGGGGGAACCCAAAGTAAGCATTGGAGGGCATAGATTTGCTCAGAGGTGTCATCAATGTTGCAACTGAACCAATGACAATTCAGTATTTGGAATTGAGGAAGACAACAGTCCAATAAAAAGGACAGAATAATAAAACAAGGTATTGTTTATTGTAGAATATAGTGGTTAATATAATATATGGGGAAAGCCACAAGGCCACAAGGGGGTGGCATGGTGGTGAGTTCCATGTATGGTTTGGAGTCAAGGAATAACTTGTGCGGGGATCAGCAAGTCAAATTGGTAGCGCTCCTAATTAGGATGAAGTACCCACCATTTGATATTGCCATCAGATTAATCCATAACGTTAGACATGTCAAGGGGTGACTTGTCAAGCGCCCCCTGTGTATTGTAAGATACGTTAGAAGGTGAAGCTGGAAACTTGGTTATAACACCAAGGCAGTTTTCTTGGGAAAGCAAGCTGCAGAACTTAGTGTGATCAGGCCTCTGGGAAGTGGAGCTGATTACTCTGCAACTGAAAGCCCAGACTTAATCACCTGGGTGAGTAAAGACAACACATAGACATTGATATATGGTTGAATGGCCTAAGTGGATTGCCACTTGCAAGGGCCCAGTCAAATGCCAGTTCAATGTAGGCTCATGCCTAGGTCTACAAGTTTGGGTAATGGGGACTGAGATAAAGAACCAAGGTGGTTCACAGAATTAACAGAGAAGACTAGCAGGAGAGACTGTTTGATCACAGTGAAGGCTAGTTGATGGACTTTTAATTCATATTGAATTGTAGGAACCAATATGGTTTAGTGTGTAGAAGGAACAAAGGAGGTTCCTAGTGAGGATTTGTTGACGAACTGGGTGAGGAGAATTTGAAGGACAAGAAGATTATGATGTAAGACTAGCTGATGGCCAAAGGACCAGAATTTTGTGGTAAAAGACTGAAGAGCTGAGAGGATGAACTAGCCAGACTGGATGCAGAGGCTGGAAGAGCTGATTTTAGTGTCTTTTGAGAAGAGAATAGATAAAAAAACAGATTTAATATCATATAATGAAAAAGAAAGAGGAGGAAAAATAATATATAGTTTGTTAGAACTATATATTATTTTAGGAAAAAGAATTGAAGAGGAAATGAGCCAGAAAGAAGTTGGGAAAATAACAGAGAAACTGTAAGGGCAAAAGAGCAAATTTTGCCAAGAATAACTAGGAGAGGCAAAAGGACAAGCAGCAAGCAGGTTCAAAGTTGCACAACATTGAGAGAAACACAGAGAAACATGGAGAAACGTTGAAAAATTGAAGAGTTGAAATTTGCCTAAGTAAAACATATGTGAAAGTGCTCAAGATTTGCCGGAAAAACATGACAGGAATTACGGCAAAACTGTTCAAAACGCGGAGCAGTTGTTTACCTAGAGCAAGACAGCCTCAGGTTTAAACCAGGGTCAAGGATGGGTCATCCGTGGAAACTTTTTGACAAAACTGTTGCATTGAGGCATATAATTGGATGCAAATCAAAGTCTTTTGATCAGGGTTTTAAGGGCTTTAACTTAGAGTTAGAGCCTAAAAAATGAGGAGTAGAAGCGGAAAATTCAGGGCTTTCATTGGCTGAAGTAAGTTTAAAGGTTTAATATATTATAGAAGAAGAAAAACAGGATAGTTTAAGCTTTAAAGAACCAGAGTTCTAAGAGAGGTTCTTGGTCTGAAATAAGGGGCTATAAAAGGGAGAGATATCTGAGACTCTTCAGGGACTAGATCAAGTGGATTACAAAGGCCACAAGAGCTACAGAAGGAGCCAAAGACCAAGAGTAGGAAGCCAGAGATGAAACAGACTGAAGGAGCCCAAGATTAGAACACAGGAGCCAAAGACCAAGGAGCAGGAGCCCAAGACCAAAGTGCAGGAGCCCAAGACCAAGTACAAGGAGTAAAAGGGATTTTTAAAGGACCCCAAGTATTGGCACAAACCCCTCATTATTCCCTATCCCAAGGCCATATATCAGAAGGTTTCTAAGGGGATCTTCCTTATGAGAGCAAATAAAAGCCCATTTCAACCTCTATACATATTTCTGAGATATATTTTTCCTTACTAGAGAATCACAACCCCTTCCAGCCGGTCCATGGCTACAATCTAGGACACACTTGGGGACTGGTGGACAGGAACCCCATAGTCAGGTACTGGGTTAACTTTTGGATGGGGAGCCTTGGTGCTGGCGTATTTCTCACACACTGTGCACATTTTCAGAACATCAATTATGTCTTGTTTGATATTGGGCCACCATACTATCTCTTTTAAAGTGAGGTGTAGATTGTTAGCCTTTGTGTGTCCTAGTAGACGGTGATGTCTTAGGATAGTGTCAACTCTTTGTGCAAGTGAGATATAGGGAACATATTTATCTTTAACAATACAGTATACTGTATCTTTTATATGTGGAAATGTTTTTCATTCCTTACTAATGTATCATGGGTTAGTTTATGTGTGGAGGGGTCTTTTCCTTTTGTCTTTTACCCAGTGTTATATAGGTTGGGCTGGTCAGGGTCCAGGTGGTCAGGATGATTCTATCTTGGCTGAAATAGCCTAGAGAGAGCATAAGCTGTTACCAGCTCTGCCCCCCTTTTGTACTGGATGTCTACATTGAGCTGTTCCAGCAGGGACATCCATTTGGCTTGTTGGTGTGTGAGTGTGTTCTGAGTTTTAAAATAGATTGAGGATTTATGGTCAATTAGTACTCAGACGTTTAAATGTCCTTCATGATAATATCTCATTTCTTGCATGAGTTGTAAATACACAACTCCCCCTTGAATCTCTACTTCAATCCTCACCAAATGCTTGGGGATCTCTTCCAACTTATGCCTGGATATTGCCCAAAGATTTACTGAAAAAACCCCAGGAAAAGTCCTCACACTATTAATTTCTGAATTAGTCTGAAAATGCCCCCACCTAACTCACCCAAGAGACACCTCTGGTTAAATATCATGTGCAAAAGCGGCTGGGAGCAGTGGTAATTGCATTCAAGACAGGTTCCTCAATTTTTAGTTGAGTCAGTTTTCCCTTTGATTTTGTCCATTTGGGTTTTCCCATATTTTCCTGCCTTAAGAGATGCATCCATATTCCTTCATATAATTAGCCAATCAGTTTTGGACATACAACTTCTCATCCAAATTTAATCCCCTCCCTTTAAATGAATGCAAGAGTTGTGAAAGACCTTGCTTCATCATTATCTAATCTAATAAATTTCAATATTTTTTAGTAAGACTGGCAATTTGGTTCTTTCTGTTTATTTTGGTGTTCAGTTGATTCCTTCCCCCCTTTGGCCTCCCAGGAATTGTTAGCGGCAACCTTTTGGTTGTTGCTGAAACTGCAATTTTATTACAGTTGAGAGCAAGGTTTTATTTCCTACTAACCCGCTCCCCCAATTCTCACATGCGGTGTATATTGCTAGTAATTCCTTGTTGTGTATGGGGTACCTCTGCTCAGTGTTGATTAGTTTTCTACTTTTGTAACATAATGGCAGAAAGCCTTGCTGCCCTGGCTGGCAGAAGCGTAGGACTGCACCAATGACAGTGTCACTGGCATCCAACTTAAGCTCATAGCATCAGTTGTTATTAGGGTATTGCAATATTGGTGCTTTGATCAGAGCTTGTTTTAATAGTTGGGAATTATTGTTGTGATCTGGTGTCCAGATAAATTTCTTTTTGGCATTATTCTTGGTTAGATAATTGATTGATGCGGAAATTTTCCTGCAGCCTTTGATGTATTTTCTTAGGTAATCTACCATTATGAGAAAGCATCTAACTTGTTTAACGGAGGTGGGGTGTTGCATGTTGTTTATGGCTTTTATTTTATTAGAATTGGCTTTGATGCCACCATCAGAGACAATGTGGCCCAAGAACAAGAGTTCCTTTTCCATAAATTGGCACTTACTAGGCTTGGCATAAAGTTTGTGCTTTGCAAGTCAATCAAGTGTCTTTCAGACATGCATGAAGTGTTCCTCTTTAGTTTTTGAGAATATGATGGTTTTTTCAAGGTAGCATAATGTATTTGAGAGACCGTTTAGTGCTTGGTTCATCATTGTGACAAACATTGCAGGAGCGTTGGTCATCCCAAAGTTTATTTATTCAAGTTGCCCAGATATTTCTGACTGGTACAACAAGACCATAGAGCCATAAAGGAATGATCAAGCAAAATAAAAAGGAGAAGGTCTAAGGGGGAGGGGTCAAGGAAACCAGAAGACCCAGAGAAAACCCTTAAGGGAGAGGAGGTGGTAGGGGGAGGGGCATCTGGACTACTTCTGAGAGGACAAAGACTGCCTGTTTCTGCTCTGGAAAGAGAATCAGGCCAGTGATTGATGATCATTCTTCTGCTAGCTCCCGGCACAATGCACCAGATGGGCTACCAAAGAAGACCTGGCTTATAATCCACCCAAGTTTTTGCGTCAAGAGGGAGTTTGGAGCTTGTGCAGGATGGGAAGTGGAGACAAAGGATTTAATGACAGCAGCATGTATTACCCACAACACTGTGTGGAATACTGCCTCCTAGAAGGGCTCAGAGATTTGAGGGAGGGGGCAAAAAGTAAGAACCAGTCTACTTCCATCCACTCTATGGGTGTGGAGTACGGGTGTGCCAGCCAAAGAATTGCACAGGCAGTTTGCCATACTCTTATGCTATGAGGGCATTCAAAGAACTAGTGTGTCACTGTGTTGTTTGCCCTGCATCTATTGCAGATGGGATTTGGGAAATTGCTGCAGTCAGTTGTACGGTATACCCTGCAGAAAACCTTCCATGTGTTTGTCTGCATCTTAAGATTAATCATGTCCTTGTGGCAGTACCACCAGGACAGGCTTGCCTTGAGACTGGTGTTGTTGTGTGGGAGTACCTACAATATTTCTGGCATTGCCACTGGCCTTGGTGGTTCTGGGATGGGTGCCCCAGGGTGAGCAGGGAGGCCCATGAAAATTGGGCGCCATACCAGGCCTGCCCTGCCTCTATGGGCACCTGAAGGTCTGAATGAGCTGATACTCCATGATTATTAGTATGCTGAGAGCATTGCTTTCCAGAAAGGATCCATCCCTTGGGGGTCTCTCTCAGTTACAACTCTACAGCCAGTTGTTAAGGGTGTGTTGCTTATGAGCCAGGTTCAGGCCAAGAGCCCTGGCCCATTGTGTTCTACAAGTGTTAGTCCAGTGGGGCTCTGTCACATGAGTTGAGAGTACCATGGACATAGTACGTCCAAAGATTTTGGCTGAGGCCCCTCAAACATCACATAAGCCTAGGCTGCCTCTGAGCTTGTTGCCAATCAGCTTTGTAGTAGCAACTGGTTGAGTACCTGTCCCCACAGTGTGTGTTGGACAATCTTATTGAGACTCCAAAAGAATTTTTGGGATAGAGGGAAGAACTGGGCAGTGTGCCAGACCTTTGAGTATCCAAGTATGTTCACTAGTTAAACCCTGCTGATCTGAGTCACCAGGTTATATTACCAAGAGGACATGGAGAGGGAGACTGCACCCAAAATGTTTGACTCCATCACATGTGTGCCAAAATCACCCACCTTGACCCATGTGCCTAGATGATGTATTGGGTTCCTGGTTGGTTTTATGGACAGAGGGGATCTGAAGCCCAGATTTCGCAAAATGATGGCTTAAGAATTGCTGGTGTTTGCCCTGGCCTGTGAAAGTTCAGAGTAATCCTTAGGAGCCTTTGTGAAGATGGATACATTGGCCTTGGAGACCAGGCCTACAACACAATCATCATCAAAAGCCTTGATTGTGAATGGTTCCTGACCACATGTTCTGAGGCCCAAAAGTTTGCCGCTGAGGTGGCAAATCCTTGGGTCAATGGCTAGCTTATAGAGAAGAGGGCTGAGGGGTCTCCCTGGCAAAGGCCACAAGATAACATGATTCCCTCTGTATCTCCATGGGCTGTTGCCACTTGGATAGATGACTCATTCAACAGGGATGCCAACCATGTTCTAAAATTTTCAGGGACTGAGTGGGCCAAGATTCATGCAGTGAGGTAGGGCCATGATACTCTATCATACACCTTTTCTTGTTCCGGAAATATAGCAATCCCATTCTGGAACTTGTCCTAAAGAATATATGTTACAGTATTAACATTGCTGGAAATAATGAGGCCTGGAGTAAATCTGTTGTCAAAACCACAGGCTCAACGCGCCAGCAAGGTTCCAAACAAGCAGGTTTATGACCTGCAATCCAAATATCCGGTCACTTGAAGCCAGACTAGGAAGTCAACTTGAATTAAAAATCCAACAACATGAACATATGATGATCTTTTATGGTGGATACCTTGTTTTGGCGCTTGACTCATTACCAGGATCAAGCCACCCCCTTCTTCCATCTAACCGTGTGATCAACAATCATGTTCCTGCTATCCTTGATTTACATTGACTATATAATCACTATATCTCAATAAAGATTATTATCTAGCTTCTAAATATTTTCCCCCTTGTAACTCTTCTAAAACAGCACAGTTACAACATTGGTAGCACAGGTAGGTTCTCCATCCTACCTTATCTTAAAAAATTCTTCCTGTTGCCTGCACACGCTGCGGCCAACAAAACCTCAACAGAATTATGTCTGGCCTCCCGCCTGACTGGACCCCGTACACCCCTGGTACCAAGATACCCAATGGTTTTGTCCTGTACCAGAATACGGTGATCCCACTACCTGCCTTCAACGCCATGTCTGTACAAGGGTTCTTCCAGGCTTCCTCCTCCATGCTGCAATCAACTAACAAAAACGCCATACCAGCCTACGTAGCTCAAAGACTACAAAGCGCCACCTTGGAGCCTTTTACTGGGGCCAACAACAACAACACTGCCACATGGATCCATTCCGCCCAGAGCAAGCTGGCCCAGATGGAATGCCCACAGCAATTCTGGATTGTGGAGACTTCCATCTGACTGACCCATGATGCTGGCACCTGGTGCAACAAGTGGCACAAGGAACACACCAACAAAAACTGGGACACCCTTAAGCAAGACTTCCTGGCAAGATTTGTGTTTAAGGATACAGCGCTCATGATAATACACCAATTGAAGAACCGTACTCAGACAGGAACCAGGAAGGAGCTCACCCATGCCTACAAAGAACTCTGACTCCAAGCACCATCTGACATGGCCTTTGACACCCCAGCCACACACCTCATGTACTACAACGCCCTCAAGTTGTATGTATTGAGGCATGTGAACCTGGACCAGGTGACCAACCTGCAAAGCCTGTATTGCAAAGCAGAGAAAGCAGAACAAACCTCCAACACACTTCATAAGACACAAACTGGAAAACAAGAGAGGTCCAAGGATTCTCACACGGGCAGGTGCTCCACTTGACCACCCCCTGGAAACAACAGGAATAATATCAACCACAAACCTACAAGTTTGAATGGATATGTAAGTGGGAGCAATGGCCAGTCAAACCGTACTAATTTCTGTGTCACTGCCACACAAGGCAATCAAGACAAGGGAAAAGCCTGGAGAGAGCACTAAGCAAGCCAAGCTCTCCCCACGCAACTCCTGACTTGCCCAATGATGAGTACCAACCCAAGGACGTGGACTAATGCCCAATGATCCAAGTGCCCTTGGAGGACCTGTTACTGTACACCATTGCCAGAAATCTCAATAAACTGATGTCCTATCCTTTCTGCTTTTGCAGTTACACAGGCTCAGCACTCCTGGATTTGGGTGCAGATTGAACCCTTATCAACAGCAACTTTGTGGACAAGTTCAAGCTGGCCACTAATTCTTTGCGGATTAAAAACGTGGTCCTGGCTGATGAATACTGCATTGCCGTGACAAAAGAAGCCGCCACCTTCTCTGTCATGCTTGAGAACCTGCACTCCAACATCCAAGGCCCTGTCAATGACTTTCCAAAGCTTAACATTGTACTGGGGCTTGACTGGTTACAAAAAAACAATCCTCACATAGACTGGGCGACCTTGGTGTTGACCATTAAGTGTGAGGGTGTCAACCACAAGATCTACCCTGACTCTGTGGACCAGCTCCTATGCAACCACGTCTTTGTGCGCATCACAGAGACCCTAGACAAAAAGGAAAGCCTGAAGGCAATTGACTGGGACTCCTGCCAGTACAAGATCATACACTTCAAAGATCACCAGGATACCTCCACACCTCAGGATTGCGAAATTGTGGCCTGCCATTCATAAATCTTCAAGGAAGCACTACACAGGCTGCCCCCTGAGAAACACATCCAACACTCCATTCAACTCAAGGGGGCTGTACCCAAGGTGCGTCCTATCTACTGGTTGACCCCAAACAAAGACAATGCCCTATGCACTTATCTCAAGGAAGCATTAGAGAAACAACTTATCCGCCCCTCACGCTCTCCCTTTGGGGCCATCATACTCTTTGTGGCCAAGAAGGATGGTACCTTACGTCTGGTCACAGACTACCAAGCCCTAAATGAAGTTACCATCAAGAATTGTTACACACTACCACTGATTGACAATCTCTTTGATGCCTTGGGAGAAGCCACAGTCTTCTCCAAGATTAATCTGACTGCAGGCTACAACCAGATTTGCATCAAGGAGGAAGACATCCCCAAAACAGCCTTCTGCACTAAATATGGCTCATACAGATGTGTGGTGCTCAACTTTGGTATGACAAACGCACCTTCTAATTTTGTGACCTTCATGAATAAAGTATTCACACCACACATAGGCAAGCATGCACTAGTTTATTTGGACAACATCATTGTCCACAGCCCCTTGGTAGAACAACACCACAAGGACCTCGAGGCAGTCTTTGCCACCTTGGCACAACACAAACTGTTGACCAAACCTTCCAAGTGCTTGTTCTTCTGCAAGAAGCTACCCTTCCTGAGACACATTGTCTCAAAGGACGGCATCAAACCCAACAGTCAAAAAATACGGGCCATCTGCAAGATGCTGCCACCCAAGGATAAGTTGGAACTCTGAACTTTCTTGGGGATGGTGGCCTATGTATGCCGCTTCATACCTGACTGTGGCGTTTTGCTGCCCCCTTATCTACCATAACAGGTGCCAAGTCCAAGTTTGTGTGGACCCCCCAATGTGACCTCTGTTTTAGACGCCTCAAGGAGAAGCTCACAACAGCTCCCATACTGCTATACCCCAAACACAACAGGGAATATCAAATGGAAACTGACGCCTCAGATGCATCCATTGGGGGAGTATTAAGAATCAAAAATAATGATGGTGACTTCATGCCTGTAGCCTATAAATTGCAGAAATTGATAAATGGCAAGGGTTGATACCCTATCCACAACAAGGAACTGTTGGCTATAGTGCACTGTCTAGTCAAATTGCGCTGTTATCTAGAACAGCAGGAAGAATTCACAGCATTAACCGACCACAAGCTGCTCATATATTTCAAAACTCAAGCAAATCTGTCTTGCTGCCAAGCCTGCTGGATGGAGCTCTTGGAGAAATCTAACATGCTTATACAGTACAAACCTGGGGCCAAGCTTGCCATGGTGGACGCCCTCTCCTGCCTGTATGTCTGTGCCTCAAGGGGGGAAATGGGCTTGACCCAGACTGGCCTCTCTTAATACTATGGACAAAGGACAAGGGTTTCCCCCTGGAACAAACAACATAACAAAAGAAACAGTTATCAAAAACAAACACCTATTTGCTGACGTAAACACTAACCTACACAGAAAAATGTCTGATGGTACAACCACTCCCTACATTTCCACGCACCAGCAAGTGGACAATATACTACGCTATCACAGAGACCTCAGACATACCAAGAGCCAAAATCTATATGAATTACTTAAACACAAGGCCTGGTGGCCAACCTTATATTGCAACATTCAAGAAGTCCTAAACCAATGTGGGGTATGCAAAAAGTTTGCTAAAAGCAAAATCCCTCCAAAGTCAGTACTTCCCATCTGCACACAACTACCCTTCAAGGTATGGGCTCTTGACATTGTTGGCCCCATGCCAGGGAAACATAAAAATAAGAAATACATCATCACCGCCATTGACTTTGCTACAAGATGGCCAGTAGCCCAAGCAGTAAGGGCGCACACTGGCAACAACGTACAACAATTTATTGGCAAGGAGATAATCAGCAAGTTTAGAAAGCCAGAACTCCTGATAACTGACGGAGGGAAAGAATTGACCTCCAAAACCACCAACATATACCTCACAAAAAATGGGGGAAACACACCGTAACAACACCATACCACCCACAGGCCAGTGGACATGTAGAGCGGCTTAATGGCAGCCTCATGCAAGCCTTAGCCAAGCTCACCGCCAGGTGACCTGAAGACTGGTATAAGCAGCTACTGGCTGCACTACTTGTGTGCCAAACCCAGGTGAACAGATCCACCAGAAAAACCCTTTTGAGTTAGTATATGGCACACAGCCAAATATCATTCAAGCATTGACAGGTTTTAAACTGGAAATCCTAAGTAAAGTTCCCCCTTGCTCAGACCCTCAAGTAATAGAGATCAATAGCAAACAAACAGAAAAGGAAAATGAATGATTGTAAAAACCTTTTTCCCCATCCAAGATAGACATGAAGTTGGGGACAAAGTTTGGGTCATGAACATTGATAAAAGCAAACTACAACCTAAGAAAGTAGGGCCAGTAGTCATTCTAAAGGTAAACAACAATAACAATTACCTTGTGCAAGGACTCTGGAAACTTAAGCAAGACAAGACCTTACACCACAATCACCTGAGACCCTGCAAAGCGAGACAGAAACAACAAGAAACCGCCCTACCTGCCACAGAACAGCAACTAGTTCAATACAGCGCCAGGGCTCCTGATAACCTCCCTGACAACCTGCCCTCAGAGGAGGCCAACCTTCAGTTGGGGGGAGGGGGTGTTGAAACTGCAGGCTCAACCCTCCAGCAAGGTTCCAAACAAGAAGGTTTATGACCCACAATCCAATTATCTGGTTACTCAAAGCTAGACTAGGAAGTCAACTTGAATTACCAAATCCAAAACATGAACAGATGATGATCCCCTACAGGAATACCTTGTTTTGGCGCTTGACTCATCAGGATCAAGCCACCCCCTTCTTTCATCCAACCATGTGATCAACAATCATGTTCCTGCTATCCATTGATTCACATTGACTATATAATCACTATGTGGTGATCCACATGTTTGGTGGTTTGAAGGCAGGGCTAATGTTGGCCAAAGCAAAAGTTTGGTTGTTCATTGAAGGTGAGCCTAGTAGGTAACATGGTCTACTAGGGTAAGTAAGGTGAGCCTAGTAGGTAACTTAGTCTACTAGAGTAAATAAGGCCTGACTGGTAGGTAACATAGGACTACCAGGGGCAGATGTTGCCTCCACCCAGCAGAAGGATTTTGCTGCTTGGGGCTATAGTGCTTCACCCCAAAGGAAACTGTGGCTGCAGAAGGGTGAAGACTGAAATAGCAAGCAGGGAACTTTGTCTGTCTGGGGGGGAGTAGGTTTAGACCCCTGGCGGGTAACGCAAGCTGCCAGGGAGGGGAAGAGCTTTGAGAGCTCTACATACCCTAATACGCTTGCAGGAGTTCTGTGAGCAAGCACCCTACCTAACAGACTGGTAGGGTGTCCTTGTTTATGCCCCTATGGGAGCTTTGGGGAAACCCAAGTTGAGCATTGGAGGATATAGACTTACTCAGAGGTGTTGCCAAGGCGGCTTGCTTGGGGAAGCAAGCTCAGAACTTGGTGTAATCAGGCCTCTGTGAAGTGGAGCTGATTACTCTGCGACTGAAAGCCCAGACTTAATCACCTGGGTGAGTAATGACAACACATAGCCATTGATCTATGGTTGAATGGCCTAAGTGGATTGCCACTTGCAAGGGCCCAGTCAAACGCCAGTTAAATGTAGACTCATGCCTGGGTCTACAAGTTCTGGTAATGGAGACTGAGATAAAAAACCAAGGTGTTTCACAGAATTAACAGATAAAACAAGCAGGACGGACTGTTTGGTCACAGTGAAGACTAGTTGATAGACTGTTAAATCATATTGAATTATGAGAACCAATATGGTTCAGTATGTGGAAGGAATAAAGGAGGTTCCTAGTGAGGATTTGTTGAGGAACTGGTTGAGGAGAAGTTGAAGGACAGGAAGATTATCATACAAGACTAGCTGATCATAGAGCAGGATTGCCAAAGGACCAGAAGTTGGTGCTGAAGAACTGAAGAGCTGAGAGGATGAACTAGCCAGACTAGATGCAGAGGCTGGAAGAGCTAATTTTAGTGACTTTTGAGAGGAAATATAGATAAAAAGAAGCAGTTAAAGAATAATTAAATACTGTCTGATTATGATTAAAAAAGGATTGAAAATCATATAATGAAAAAAGAAAGAGAAATAAAATTTTATATAGTTTATTAGAACTATAAATTTATTTAAAAAGAAGGATTGAAGAAGAAGGGAGCTGGAAAAAAGCTGGAAATAGAACAGAGAAACTATGAGTGCAAAAGAGCAAATTTGCCAAGAACAACTAAGAGAGGCAAAAGGATGAGCAGCAAGCAGGGTCAAAGTTGCAAAACGTTGAAAGAAACACAGAGAAACGTTGAAAAATTGAAGGGTCAAAATTTCCCTAAGTAAAACATATGTAGAAGCGCTCAAGATTTGCCAAGGGAACATGATGGGAATTACAGCAAAACCGTTCAAAATGCATAGTAGTTATTTACCCAGAGCAAGACAGCCTCAGGCTTGAACCAGGATCAAGGATGGGTCATCTGTGGAAACCTTTTTGGTGAAACCATTGAATTGAGGCGTATAATTAGCTGCAAACCAAAGACTTTTTCTATCAGGGTTTTAAGGGCTTTAACTTAAGAGTTAGAGCCTAAAAAAATGAGGATCAGAAGCAGAACTTTCAGGGCTTTCATTGGCTGAAGTAAGTTTAAAGGTTTAATATATTATAGAAGAAGAAAAACAGGATAGCTTAAGCTTTAAAGAACCAGAGTTCTAAGAGAGATTTTTGGTCTGAAACAAGAGGCTATAAAAGGGAGAGCTATCTGAGACTCTTCAAGGACTGGATAAAGTGGATTAAAAAGGCCACAAAGGCTACAGAAGGAGCCAAAGACCAAGAATAAGAAGCTGGAGCTGGAACAGACCGCAGAAGCCCAAGATTAAAACACAGGTGCTCAAGACCAAGGTGCAGGAATACAAAACTGAAGTACAGGAGCTCAAGACCAAGGTGCAGGAACACAAAACTGAAGTGCAGGAGCCCAACTCCAAGGAGCAGGAGCCAAAAACCAAGTACAAGGAGTCCAAGATTTTGTTGGAGGACTCCAAGTATTGGCAAACCCATATTATTTCCCTGACCCACCGGGCCATAATCAGAAGGTTTCTAAGGGGATCTTCCTTATGAGAGTGAATAAGAGCCCATTTCAACCCCTATACATATTTCTGAGATACATTTTTCCTTACTAGAGAATGACAACCCCTTCCATATAGTCACTGGCTACAATCCAGGACACACTTGGGGACTGGTGACCAGGAACCCCATACACTATCTCTCAATAAAGATTATTTTCTAGCTTCTAAATATTTTTCCCCTTGTAACTCTGCTAAAACAGCACAGTTATGACACTGCGT
>QTSX02002599.1:0-17431 GCA_014839935.2 Entomophthora muscae | reverse complement strand
TGCTATCATAAATTAGCAAGAAATCAATGAAAATCTATTAACAATAAAGTGTTCCAAAGCTCTTATCAATGTCAATAACTTTTTTATATGTATAAGACCAGTTGAGACTGCCAATTGGGAACCAAAGTGAAGTGAAGAAAGCCCTCTGTGTCACAGCCCATACCAAGTCCGCTGGACTCCCTCAGGGAACAGGCTGGGCCTAAAAGGCCATGTACACAATTGGTGCTATTCTGACAAGGTAATTCACTGCTATAGCTAGGGGACACCAACTTTCAGTATGGGGCACAACCTGATTGGCCAGCCCCAATACTCTTATATAAACAAAACCCAACTTGCTGAAGTCTTGGGCAGGCGGGGGTATTGAGAGAAATCTACTTTATGGTAGACGTTATTGGCACTCTAGAGTGGCCAAGAGAAAGATTCAGGTGATGAGGGTGGAAGAATTCCAAGTCAAGGGGGCAAGGTGGCTTAACCAAAATGACAGGAGCAGAACCAGGAGGGAACAGATAGGTACGGTTATATTGTGTAGTAGATTCACAAATAAATGCAAACATAATAATTATATTGATGTAAAAATAGATAAATCCTGAAAGGAAATAATGAGTCCTGGGCATAAAGTTGTTTATTTTATGATGTCAATAGTGAGGAGGGCTTTTATCCTCATTACTTATACTTACTGGTGAATGTGTAGCCTTCTGTGCCACCAGAGATCTGATGGCATCAATTTCAGCAATACTTGCAATTTTTTCAGGAATCTGCGCTCTTGGGCCAAGGGATGAATGGGCATTGGCTGGTATAACAGGAACCTTGGTTGGGCTGCAGCAAGCCAAGGTGCCACAGCTATTAATAGATCCCACAAGCAATTGAGCACCTGATTGCACAATTGAACAATTGTCCTCCTGATGTACCATTTCCTGATAGTAAATGGCCCCAAATTTGTTATTAGATTTGATGCCAGGGATTTGAGGCTTGTGAGCCTCTCAAATCCCAGGTCATGTATTATTTGAAAGAGGGTTTTTCCTCTGGAAGGCAGTTGGTAAGGTTTCCCATGTTGTGGGTTGCTTTGTCTCTAGGAAGGCTAGTTGGTTGTCCAGGGCATTCTGGGCACTGACACTCTGCATGACAACCAGTTGCATGTAATGATGTCATTCATGTAACTGTAACTCAAAGAATATTTGTTATATTTACCTATATATTACTTTTATTTTAAAGGTCTTTGCATTTCCAACAACTTTTATTAAGTGATGAGCACCTGTCAAGACCCCCAACCACCAGCAATTAAAATGACTACATAACCTTCTGATTGATGAGCTGCAAGATCATTATTTTGCAGAAATAATTTTTATTCCCCAGTTAATCTTATAGTTTCATCACATTTCTATAATCTCTTATAAATAAACAATTCTTAACTAGTTGATAGCTTAAGCTGTAATTGAAGTTCAACCCAAACCTTTACTATCTATTAATTTCATTATAGAAAGTAAACTATGCTGTGTCTAACACAACTGGGCTTTAAAGGCTTACTGAGAACTTGATTGGTTAAGATTCTTGTGACAAACACAACTTCATACATCCAGGAATTGATTGTTCTCTTATTTGTAAAAATGCTGTGGAGTCCCAGCTAGAAGAGCACCTGGACAAAGAGCATTCTGGGATCACATTTCAGTATGGCCAACATGAGAGTGTGGGCTTGGTCACTGTCAGTTGACGTAAAAGCCCCAGTTAACATCTTCTTGGGAGAAAGACCACAGTTGGACATAGACTTGAAGGGTTGCAGCCACAGTGGACTTTGAAAAACCCATCATGATTGCTATTTCTCTGAGAGACATAAGCATTCCTTGTTTTTTTATCATTTTCAGAAAAATTTGGGGGTGATAAGTTTTCTTCTGTATTTTGAAGGCTGATTGGCTAGGGAAGGGATTTGCCTGTCTTGAGATCTAAATGATGACATCTGATTAGACATTATATGATTTTTATTTCTCTGGGTGGTCTCTTGGCTTGATTGGCTGATGTCTGGTGCCAGTGCTAGAATGGGATTCTAGTTAGCAGCTGACTGTGAATGGTGCACAAACAGGGCCCTACTCAATGAAGCAGGAGAAAGAACACACTCCTGGCAATGCTAGGAAAGAGGCCTGTGGGGTGAGAGTTTCCACCAAAAAGAGACTTCACAATTGGCAGACCCAGTGTAGCCCTGCATGATTTTAATCAATTTTATTGTTAAGTATGTCTAATTTGGGAAATATTATGATCTAAATTTTAGTTATCTTAAAATAGAATTAGGGGATTTTTTAAGAATTTGTGTGATTCTCAAAGGAATTAAGAAAAAACCACAATAGATCCTTTAACATCATTTTTAAGACTTCCATTAATTAAGTTACTTTCAAATTCACCTCATTTATTATTTGAAATTTGGTTCTTGGGTTAGACAATCCTGCAATTTCATGCTCATTAATAATTTCATGTGGTCTGTGATTTGTTAGACCACAGAAAATACCAAATTGTACATTATAATCCCATATTTCTGATTCATGTATCCTGCATTTATTTGATATGTTTTGTCTTAAGTTAGTTGAATTATTTGCAGTAGGAATTCAAAATTTGAAAATTTAAATAAATCATAAAAGTCAGATTAAATTGTTGATTTTATTAAATATTTTATTTTCACTCAGCTGAGTTGCCCGCAAATGTGATTCAAATTTTGGACCTAGGATTTGACAATCCCGTATTTTTGCCATTAGGTTCTGAATTTACAGTATTGTGATGAAACCCATATCCTTTTCAGGTGATTAGAATTTGTGATATTTTTAAAATAGGAAATATTTATAAATCTAACTCTTATGGTATTTTTTTGTTATGATTGCATAAAAGATTGGCTTTAAGTGTGGTCTGACGTGTAAACCTTCCAGATTTAAAAATTCATCCATCACGGAATATTGGTAACAAAGAGTCGAATCAAATACTAAAGCAATCCAAATTTCTGAATTTTTCTGAAGCCACTGGCAGTCATGGAAAGTTAGTGCACATCTCAAAAGCGAGTGAAGGTTTATCTGCAATCAAGAAGTGTTCTTGAAAACCAACGAGGATGGTTAATGAATCAGTAGGAAAAGAGCCAGAAACCATCAAAGTTGAGGCTGATGATGACTTGGATAACCTTTTAGATGGTACTTTCTACTTTATCATTTGACGTTAAAAAAATTAGATGCACTTGGTGATTTTTTCTAAAAAGGCCAAATCTCCTGAGGCTTCTCCAGTAAATAATGCAGAACCTGAACAAGAAATCTCTTTTGAAGAAGAGTTTGCGAGGCAACTTAATCTCGAAATGCAGGGCCTACTTGGTCCCACTGAAGGTGAAGATTTAAAAGCTTCGTTTGAAAAGATGCTATCAGGAGACGCAGGTGTGTTCTATACTTACCATCTAGATACTAAATGTCCAAGGCTCTTCAGATCATCTCAAATCGTTTCAATCCACTATCAACAATACCATGAACAAACTTAAAAACAGTTCAGACCAAGTCAAGGTAATTTTTCCACTAAACTTAGTTTGATTTTAAATATTTGAAATTTAATCCTATGTCAATATTTTTTCAAGTTTTTTGTAGTCACCCACGATTTTTGAATTTCGACTTCAAGCTAAGAGAGTTTTCCAACTTTTAGGCCGAAGTTAAGGAAGACACCCCCGAAGCTCTTATGGAACAACTGATGAGGCAAATGGAAGGCCTTTCCGATTCTCCCGATTTTGAAAAGGCTATCGAAGGAATGATGGGTCAAATAATGACTAAAGATTTACTATACGAGCCCATGAAAGATCTGACAGACAAAGTTGAGCTTGATTCCTGAGTATTTATTGATTAGTTTTAGTATCCAGAGTGGCTAGCTTTAAACAAAGAGAAAATAAGCGCAGATGATTACGCATTATATTCCCAGCAGCAAAAGATTGTATCTGAAGTTGTCGAATCTTTTGAAAAACAATCAACAGATGATAAGGGCGAAGTGATTGAATGTGAAGAAAACTCAAAGTTACAGAAGAGAGTTATGCAGCTTATGCAAGAGGTATTATTTTATACAAATGGATATTTGCTTTTCATTTTTTGTTATTTTTCTTATCTTACGATTTTAGATGCAGGAATTAGGCCAACCCCCAGCAGATCTGCTGAAAATGATTTCTCCAGATTTAGAAGTTGGCGAGGATGGCCAACCAAAAATGCCTAAAGAACTTGAGGAATGTACCATAATGTGAAATTTACTTGGTCATTTTATTTATTCAAAGCAAATAAAAAGAAGTTTCCTTCATTTCAAACATGATATTAGGAAGATTGGCCCTTATAATTTCATCTTAATAATAAAAGCACTCAGTCCGCAATTTTAACGCCACATAATACACTATTTGTGTTACCCTTTGTAGGCTCAATTTCTAGATTGGAAGTCACTTAGTTAGTTTCCTTGGGTCCTTTTTAGGTGTTTGAATTTATCTCATTTTGTAATTTATACTTCTCAGAAGTATATTTGCGACAACAAAGGGGAAATCAAAGAAAAGGATGATATCTTTATTTGATATAGAAGTATGATGATATATAGTATCATGGCAAGCCACATAGCATCCATGTATCTATATGGCAGTCATGCAGCTTTGGAGATCTGGATTCCCCTGGAGCTTGAATGTTCAATCCTAGTGTGATATCTGAATTTCTTGTTAGGGCCACCTTTACTTGGCAATCAAGTCATTTCTTGGGGAAATGATTTCCTGACAGGGAGTAATCAAAGGTATTGTGAAATCTCTCCCTGGGGTCTTAAGAGGCAGGACCTTGGGTATTTTCTTGAGGGTATCCCAGAGGGGCAAAAGGTGGGGGGGGGCGGGGCGGGGGTGGTCTCCCGGGTGTCTGGTATCAATCTAATTTGGCTTTAGATGCTGGCAGGCTGGAGTTTCTTTGTGCCTGTCTTGCTTTGCATAATCTTAGCCTGCTGTGATGCATTAATTTGAGAGAAATCTGTGAGCCAATTCCTTTGATAAGGTAAGTGTTGTTGGGTTTGACTTTAATTACAATCCCTGATCTTAGAGTGGAGTCTAGCTTGTGTTGGTCATAGTGAATACTCAAACTTTGTCTCCTACTCAGAATCTATCAACTTGAAGTGGGATGGCCTCTCTTTTAAAAAATTTCTCCTTGTTAAGTTGGCCTTGCTATGCTTTTTTATGTTTAGGTTGCCCTCCTTTAGCACCTTCTTTTGTAAAGGTAGGTTTGGTCTCAGGTTGCTGCTGATGATAGTTGTTTTATTTTCATATGCTACCTTATATAAAGCTTTTCCTTTGTTTTGATTTACTCAAGTGCACAGGACCATTAGAAAAGTTACACATGTCTGTCCAAAGAAGGTGTTCATTGGCAGACAACTTTTTGGGTGCTTTTACTAGAGATCCATTTAGTGCTACAACTCTATTGTTATCTTGAGTGCAGTAAGAATATCTGATTTTGTTCTGTATGTCATCATTGGCAAGGTAAAAGTTGATATTGTTAGCAGTGAGTTTGACTACTTCATTTGTGATTAGGAGGTCTGGTTTTCCAAATGTGCCATTATTTATTTGCCAATTAATTATCTCACATCTTTTTCCTTTGTGTTATTTAGTGGCTTGGGCTACATGCCATCTTATTGCACAATCAATGGCTGTGATAATATTTTTTGCTTTTGTTTTCTTCTGGCATAGGTCTCACACTGCCCAGTGCCCATATCTTGAATAGGTAGGTTATTGAAACTTGAATCATGAGTTTGGGGGTGCCTTAGAGTGCACATTTTTCTCACCTACTTTACACTAATTGAGGACCTTTTTAATGTTGTCCATAATGTTTGGTCATCATTAGTAGGTCTTAAGATACTTATTTAGGTTTCTAATACAGTCTTGTTCTAAGTCTTTGTGGTAACAAAGAATGTTGTCAATATTTTATGTTGACAGAACATAGGGTACAGTATCATCACTTAGTATTATGCGGTGAAGTGTCATATAAAATTTTAATATGTGCTCGTTCTTAAGAGCATTTTACTGTTTTTACACTGTGGTTTTAGATGAATAGTTCTCTTGAAGATATTTTATTATTACCTTGGGTTGATTAGGGTTCTTGCCATTTTCATGGAGTGATTTTTTATTATAGCCTTGATAGGGTGTCTGATATGGGTAATTTTTTTCTGTATTGCATTTGATGATCAAGGATATTTTTTCACAATACTCATTCACTCAGACTGTTGTATTGAGATATGCTGCTGTGTCTTAAAGAATACTAGTGATCTGTGGTTGGTTAGCACTTTGAAATTTTGTTTTTCTTTATTTAATAACTTATCATTAGACAATGAAAAGTTGTCACTGCCTCTTTATTTTGGATAGAATATCTATGTTCACTATCTGATAGTTTACGTGATTAATATGCAACAGGGAGGAATTTCTTGTTGCTTGTCATTATTCTGTATACTTCTTCAATAGCATTGCTAGAGGTGCTTATATCCAGTTTTAGATTTTATCTTGATTGAAATATTGTAGAATGAGTGCTATTACCATTCATTCCTTGGGTTGTCTAAAGTGTTGATCTCTGAGAGGCATTCAGATGAGCTTGATTATCTTGCCTGTGATTTCAGATAGAGAGGAAGTCAACACTCCCCAATATGGTATAATAGCTCTATAAATTATTAAGATAAACAAAAATATACTAGCCTAAAACAAAAAACAGTTCAGTCTAAAATAAAAGTGGAATGGCTTTGCTTGAAGGTTCATTTTACAAAACAAAATTAACGCCCAGTCAGATGCTGAATTGCAAAAATGGCCAGACAGAAACAAAAATGAATAAATTTTTTTAAAAATGGGACAGACAGAGAAAGAAAATCATACTGAAAACAAAATTAAACCAGTCTCATTATGGATTTAATTTAAGCCAGCTAATATATTATTCATTCAGATAACACACTACAGACAGATAAAGAATTAGGTCAGTAACAAAAGTGATCATTTCATACACAAAAAAATAAATTTTCTTGATATACAGGATTATTTGCATGGCTTAAAATAGAAAGAAGATATTCTAAAATTGAATCCATAAAAGATTATTTGGGGAACCATGTCATTATTTTCAATTTCTGTGCTTCTGAATTTGGCCAGTCAGGTCTGGGAGAGTGTCTGCAGATATGAGCACAAGTTTAAATGAAATTGATACCTGGCAACATTTTAGGTTTTCTGTTTTGAAATAGATTTTTATTGATTTCATTTAAAAATTTATACTATCAACAATAGCCTTTGTGTTTTAGAGGGACAGTGCCAAGAGCAAATGTAAGCCAAGATTTATTAGCAGGAGAGCACAGCTGCTAAAGCCCTGTTTACACCCAGAAGCTCAACTTAAGCCACAATAAGGAAAATTTCTGTTTCACCCAGATTAGCTATGAGATTTGTCTTTAACAACTCCTATGAGGTACCCCAAGATCTGGCCTAGCCTCTATCTATGTTACAGAAAGAAATACAAACAACTGTGCCCCCTCTAATTTGATTTGATAACCATGAAGTAGTCCAGGCCAATCATATACATCTGAACTCAGTCTGGGTATCAGTATGGCCAGTTTGCCTCCTAAGCAACAACTTCTGATCAATGAAATTTTCTAGGGAGATAATGAATCTTAACATGAGTCACATGATTTTTTTAGAAATTGCCACAAATATGAAATTCTCTGAGGCAACACTAAAATGGGAATTTTGGGCTATAATAAAGAGAGCTAATGCAGGAACTGTCAAGAAACAGAAGAAGCTGCCTAATTCAAAGCTTAAGAATGCCTATTTTATCATGCTTGGCATCCTTCAAAAATACTCATATCTTCAAATGACTGAGGTCAGACTAAAGATTGGACTTCATGGCATATTTTTCACTAGTTGAACTGCACAACTCTGTGTTGCAACTGAGATCACTCCCCCGCCTGCTAACATATCTCGCAATACACAGAGAGTGTTTGAAGAGACAATGTCAGGGCCCATAATGTACCTAACAGTATGAGAGACCCTGTGGCCAATGTTAAATCACAGACATTATCTCCTGAAATAGAAGTCCTGCCAATTCAGTACGCTGATCCCATTGCCTACAATAAAGTTTCTAGCCCAAACCTTGAGTTTCCCAGCAGGATATAGCTGGGAACACTGGCATCCCCTTTCTTTGTTGACATCTTCATCTAATAAACTTTGTTGGTTAATGCACACTGAGCATTTATACTTTGCAGGGGTTTATTACATTATTACAAATTTTATACTGCTGGTGCTTTCAAACAGAGAGTACCTCCAGTACCAACGCCAGTGCTGGGAAACAGAGCAACTTCTAGCTGCCTCCAACCAACCACCGCCAGCCTTTATCCCATCTCCTAGAGTGCTGGACCAAGAATTAATCCCTGCTTCCGCACCGCGTCCCTCCTTTTCTGGTGTTCCTCTGCTCCAACAACTTGCCCAGCCAAGCCTGACCATGAGTGCCACCACAGGAGAACTTCCTCTCATTCCTTCTGCTTCATCATATGACTACAGTAAGCTTGGATTTGCCTATTTGACCATGCTGGGGCTCATTGAGCAAGTGATACCCCACATGGGAGTGTGGCGTCCTTGGGCTACTGCTGCCAATTATGTGATGTGGATGGCCCCTGTCATCTACTGGGCCTTCCAGGCTCAACCCTTCCCCTCAACCGAAGGTTCCCCTGGGAGTTCCCCAGGCCATGATAGACGACCCATAATGTATCTAACGGTATGAGAGACCCTGTGGCCAATGTTGAATCACATGCATTATCTCCTGAATAGAAGTGCTGCCAATTTAGTACACTGATCCCTTGCCTAAATATTCTTAGCCCAAACCTTATTCAGGATCCGCCACTGTGCCATCCCTGGGTGAGCTTGTGGCTTCCTAGTATAGTATATCAGCTGTGTTATTCTTAAAATAAACACATCTTATTACTGTTCTTTCCTTTCTATTGGCCTGTTGTCTCCCCCAATCCAAATACGGAACTATAATGGGTTCAGTTGCAGCATTATTATCCTAGTAAAAGGGTCCCACCAGCCCTATAAACGGCCTTCCTTGTCCGCGACGCTAGCAGAATCTTTAGGGACACTGGCAGTGACGTATCGGCTGGCTTGAAGGAACTCTTCTCGGATTGATTTTTCTTGATGCCAGCTTGCCGCCGCAAGTTCCTTTAATACACCCTATATCAATAGCTAGATCTGTTAGCATGTAGATCAAATATATATCTTATTGTGAAACATTTCCAATAAGATGGTGGACAATTCTCGCAAGATGCAAACCTTTGTCGTGTACCCTCTTTGTATGTTGAATCGCTTCAATGAAGCTTTAAGGATAGATTGTTTAGTTAGGTTCCCTGAATAGATATCATAAACTTCATGGCAATAACGGTTGATCGATATTCTCTGTAAAGCTCCAATATTGTTTGCTTTATATTAGGTTCATAAAGGATTCAATCTGGGTAAAAGTGGCATTTCATAGCTTGACTTTTTCAGCCTCGTAATAAGATCAGCTTTAAAGCAGATACCCAGTAGGAGTATGCACTATTTAATGTTAAGCATCAAATAAAAGGCGACATATTTGCAAGCTACAAGATCATAACGAAACCCCCACTTTGCGCTTTGTCAAGAAGTTCATGAGGTCAAACTTGGTCACTACAGCAAGACACCAATTCCTGGCCTCGTCAGTAACAAAGCCAGCCGAAAAGTTTTCAAAGAACTTGGACAAATCATTCAGGGAAGTATCGGGAGTGATGAGGTGATAGGGACGCCGCTGAGATCTTTGTAAATGCAAAATAACGTTTCCTATGGGCGTATCATTATAGGCTTGTGAAGTTGAAAGTAGGTGTTCCAAGTGGCCTTGAGATACAAATCCGACCAATTTACGCCGGTCATTGACCACAGGAAGCTGTGAGAAGTCTCGCTCCAGCATCAAAAGCAGGGCATCGCCGATTGGTGATGTGCTAGGAATTGACACTGCTTCAGGAAGCTGCAAGTCCTCGACACTAGCCTAAAAATAAGAACAGCAATAAGTTTAGATATACCCCACGAAATTTGGAAATATTTTCATTCCGGATCTGTGCCTCCAGTTCAGCATCCAAAAGGTTATTCTCTGCAAGCCATGTGTCTGATAGCAACGTATTATGGTAGTTTCTGCATGTATCGTTAAGGATGGCCACTACTTGACCAGAAGTAGACTGGATTCTCATGGCTGCAGCTACTACAGCACCAGACGAAGGCCCTATCTGTTTAGATTAAATGGCAACGGAACATACCCCCAAGTATCCCTTCACTTTGAAGAAGGCGGCGAGCGGTGGAGTACGAGGCCGCGTCAGGTATTTTGAAAGACAGATCAATCAAGTCTGCAGCGATTCCCAGCTTAAAATGGGAGCCCAAGTCCTCTACCATCCAATTCTTCACTTTAGAGCACATAAAGGTGGAACTTACTTTGCGATAGCGTTCGTCTGCAACATCTTCCAGCGCAGAAGACCCAAGAGGTTCAACAAACACAACCTTATAATTAGCCGATTGACTTTAGAGTATATACCTTGGTCCCCGCCCCTGTAGACTTGAGTGTCCGAGCTATCCCGGAATAGATGCCTAAATGTTAAACTTGATTGATTAAGATATACTTTTGGTTTCTGCGCCTATGACGACATAATCTGGAGTTTTCTCGCACTGTAATAGAAGTTCTTGGCATAATTCCGCCGTAGCGGCTTCGTACTCTGAAGAGAATCCTCCCTTTCAATGTTTAATCTACATATCCCCTCACTTTCTACCTCTTCTATTACTATAGCATTATGATTGCCTTCTGCTAGTCTCTTTGCAATAGCTAAGCTACTCTCGGCTGCAGCAGAATGGGCTCCCACAGCCGAGCGGACGATTTCAACCCCAAGAGCCTTGAGGAGTTGGATGCGATCTGAAGTTGTTCTTTCAGGGATAACACATATCAATTTCGCCTTCCTTGGTCCTATCAAGCTTGCTATACTGATGCCTAGATTTTAAATATAAATACGCAGTAATATCTAATTTGCATATGTAAAGGTAATACCAACAATGACATTCATTACCTAAATTTCCACTTGTAGGAATTATCAGAGTTGAGTCTGAGAAGTTGAACGAATTCTTGTCAAGAGCTTTTTCAGAAGGTTAGAAAGAAGTTTTTCAAATAATTTTTAAGTTATTATAAAGCATTACAGTTCAATATATGCCTTGCAACGCGGTCTTCGATGGACCCTGAAGGGTTCATAAACTCGCACTTTACATAAAGGTTCAAATCCTCTGAAAAAGGTTTAAGGACTGAAAAAGTAGTTTAAAAACCTAGAAGTTTGACCTTTCTAAGGGGAGTGGGTGCTTGAGGAGTCAACGTCATCCTGGTTGATGTTTTAGAAATAAATGCTATAGCGCTTGAGTAAGAATATAAGCTCTTTAGAAAAACTAAATGGTCTTTAAATGTAGGGAATGAGCTTTGATTAAAAATTTCAAGATTGCTTTCAAAAGTAAATAGCAACTTGATTTTTAATTAATAAGCCCTAAACCAACAAAAATTCAAAAATTTAACACAATACATGAAAAAATCTAGATGTTAGCGTCACAATGTCGATAATCTAAACTCTAACAAAAATTACGGGGCAAAGTTTAAGTTTGGCTGTGTAATGCTGGTGGATAAAAACAGTCTCGAAATCAACTCAGCGTGAGTGACGACCTTTTACCCGATTGGAGCAGTCATAAAAAACAGAATAACCAGAAAGGAATTAGATATCAGTTGAAAAATAACTGTTTAATGGTGTATTTCTGGATTCGAATACGCTACTGTGAAAGCATAACCTGCTTGACATAATGTGGGATTGTCAAATCCAACCTACATGATTTGCAATCCTGATTGCAAGTAATTTACCTCGGTTAACAATATAAACTTTAATATATCAATTTTTTGATTTTCCATTTCCTAAATAATTAATTTTTTTCAAATTCCAAACCCCAATTACAATAAAATCCAACTAGTTTCAGATAAAACTCATCAAACAAAGGACTCATGTATGTATCGGAGATGTGGGATCCCAATGTAAGATATGATTTTGCCCTGGATTCTGAAGATTTTTAAACGAACCGAAATAATTGATATTTCAAACTTTGTGGGATTGCCAAATCCAGTAGCCCAATTTTAACCCAGCAGGAGGTGGATATACAATTTTTTTAGTTTTAAGGTGCCTTAAAGAGATAATTCAGCTATCAGTGCAGATCCACACCGACTGTTTTGAGAAGCACATCGTTCTTAAAAATTCACCCAATTTCACTCTTGGAAAGCAAAAATTTAAATGTATACTCTATACTGAATTAGACAAGCTTAACATCAGAATAAGAAATATAATAAAGAATAAAATATATAGATTTCAATCCAAATGTTAAGTTTTTCTAATTTAGTGAATAATATACATCAAACTTTTTACTGTCCTAGGATGGAATTGGGTGGTTATTCAAAAATGCCAATGATTCCTAAAAGAAATGACACAGATCCACACTAGATTCTTTGACATCCTGTTTGAGATGCCCATTAATTAAATTGATTTCAAATCCGCCTCAATTATGATTTTAAATTTGGTTCTTAGATTTGAGAATCCCATAATTTTATATCTGTTAATTGTTCCATGTTGCCTACAATTTTCTAGACCTACAGAAAATATCAAATTGTGCATCAGAATCCTGCATTTCTGGTCTGTGCATCCCACATTTTCTTGATGAGTTTTGTCTTAAGTTGGTTGAGTTAATTGCAGTAGGGAATCAGAATTTGCAAATCTAATTAGGAAAATAAATTCTAGTTAAAGGTTTGGGTTTATTAAATGTATTGTCTTTAACTCAGCTGAGTTACCCCAATTGTGATTTGAAATTTGGACATGGGATTTAACCGCAACCGTCAGAATTTAAACTTCTATATGTAACATCCTCCATGTCAACAATCCCAGATCTTATTTTGGCTTTATTTTTTACAATTTTACTTAAAACTTGAAAGTCAAAATCAAATTTGACTTTTAACACCAGAAACAATTATTTAAGGTAAAAAAATCAATAAACATACTGTAAATTCAGAACCTGAACGTAAAAATGTGGGATTGTCAAATCCTTGGTCCAAATTTTGAATCACTTTTGCGGCATGGCATTTTTTAATTAAATTGATTTTTTGTATTTTTATTTGGATTTTTAAAAATGGGGGAACTCATAGACACTTTGCAAAGTTCAAGTCAAACTGCATATTTCCAATGGACAAAATGAATTAACTGGAATCAGATTTGAAGCGTTCAAATCCATCAACCATTTTCATTAAGTTTCCTATGTTTTTTGGAATTGTGGGATTGTAGAATCCAAGCACCAAATGTCAAATCACTTTTGAATGCCACTAGTAAACTCAGATATTAATTGCGGGAACTGGAATCCAAGTTTAATGTCTAGTAAGAAACTAGGACAAATCAGTCCAAATCAAGGAGCTCCACTCTGGATAAAATCAAATGATAAATTCAATCTCAACAACCATGTTTAAACATGAAATTAATTGAAATGTAAAATCATCTAAGCTGAAAATGATGCAATATTCTTGTTAAGATTTTTGGTTCTTGAGGAAGAAGAGATATAGTTTTTATTAGTTGTATTGTGCATTTTGGGATGAGGAAATCTGTATGAAGACAGATGCGCTTCCAATTGGTGTGGATGGGTGCTGCAACAGGCTGTGTTCTGTTGCTGCTTGAGCCAAGTGATATGTGAGTCCTGTGGTCTTTGGGACATGACATCATCTTTGGTGGTTTGGCAGGATTCCAAAGTAACAATAATACACTCTTATTGTACTTGACACTAATACTATTTGGCTTAGTAGTAATGTTGATGATTATTATTTTTTTTGCCTTCCAAGTGATCTTGGAAGGACTTTTTATAGTGTGCAGCAAGACTGGCGTCTAGCTGCAGACAACTCTTACTAGCTAGCCTATGATCCCCAAGCTACTAGTTTCACCCCCAGAGTTGGATTCCAACCCTGAATAAGGTTTTGGAATGAGGTAATATTCTAGGCTGCTGATTTTTCTTTCTTCAGCCTAAATATCCCTTGACTTAGTTGCAGTCAACTAAGTTGATATCCATAGCCCAGGCCCCATCTTATTTTCAGTCTAGTGTGCAGAATTTGCCCAGGCGGTCTTCTGTCTCATTTCTCAGTGAAACAGGATGTTTGTATTTTCCCGCCTTTATTCCGTAGGGCAGGTTTGTGTCTGTTTTGGGATTCCAGAATGCCTAGCATCTAATTATAGATAGCTTCTGGATTGGCCTGTGACCTGAGACCAGGGATGTCTCAGGCGTCTCCTGGATTCAAACTATAACAATCTTGATATAGTTTCTCCGTATTCCGGAATAGAAGTCTCAACCTGGCTGTGGCCCGTCTATTGTTAGCCAATAGCTTTAGTGATGGTAATACAGATCAGTCAACCCTGATAGATCAGGATTTCCTGACATTTCCCCCCACTTGACTGAGCTATATAGTTTTGGCAAATATCTCTAGCACTGGAATATGAGCAATACTTCTAATTACTCCGGGATATCCAACAAGACTGACGCCCGCCAGATGGTGGCGCAGATGTCAGAAGCAGACTGTTGTCATTTTTGTGGGCTTTCTAAAGAGGCCAAGGTGGTGTTGCTACGTGGGCTTTGTCAAGCCGGGACAGGTTCCTTGTGGTCAGGATTGGAGAGTTTGAACTATTCCTGTTCCTTAAATGAAGGGGACTATACCAGGGAGGACAGTGAGGAGATTCCAGTGGAGGGAGAGACAGAAGAGCGCCAACCTGAAGAAAGGGAGAAGCACATTAATGAAGAGCAGCAGGAGGCTGCCTGTACGCGACCTTGACCCTTAGTGATTAACCCGCCTTCTGGTGCTTTTTCACTTCAAACCCAAACAGGCTTTCAATCAGAATGGGAGTCTGCCCCATTGTTTGGCATAGGCAATGAGGGTTTTTCCCTTCCTCAATTATACTGGGGGATGGGCATAATTCCACAGTTCATGTATGTGGTAATGGCCTGACATCCGCAGACTGATCTAAAACAGAGAATTGCCAATTCTGGGGAAGGCTTCCATGTGGTAGAAGACAAAGAGCTGGCAGGATGACTTGGCAATGGGCTGGCTGAGCTGCTGATGTCAACAGGTGACAAGGAGGGCATGGAACAGGCTGTTCAGGGGTACCTTCTTGATCAGGGGCTACAGATTTTCTCAACCTGGTTCAGCCCTTTGGCTGGCTTTCCTCTGCTGTATCAGTCCTTGGGGGTGGAGAATTTGGATGCCTGTGATAGTCGGATCTGTTGGGTGACTCAAAACACTTGGGCAGCTATCAATGGTGGGGACTGGCAGCAGGCTGTTTGGGGGATGGTATTATGTGGGGACATAATGTTAACCCCTGGTCTTGGCTTGCCAATGGCCAATGCTGACAATATGGCGGCCCACTGGGAGAAGATTTGGAACAAGCTGGGGGGTTGAAGGCGCCTCTTCCCTGTGTCTATTGGCACATCTTGGAATTTCATGATGGACTGCCTTGTCCTAGCCTGCTTCTTTCCTCTGGACGCTGGTCTCTGGCAAGCGGATATTGTGCATGTGGAAGTACCAATCCCCTTTGTGCAGTATTCCCAGCTGCCTCAGGCAGAGCGGTGTATGTGGTTGCAGGTGGCAACCTATATGTTTGTGGAGGAGAGAAGGTTCCCATTTTTGTCTTTGTGGAGCCTTTGACAGGCTGTGTGTCAGGATTGACAATTTGTTACCTCTCAAAACCTGGGCCCAAGGGCAGGATTTGAACCCTGAACCCAAATTCCTGCGGGCTGCTGGCCCCATGGACTGAGAGTCCGCCTGCCCACGTTTTTCTGAGATTGAGCCCCCATGAGCTGAAGGCCCTGCTAAGTCCAGAAGTCAGAATACCAGTACAGGTTCAATTATGATGGTTCCTGAGGAGGAGTTTCTTGAATTGCCTAACAGAGGCAGAGAAGGTGGCCCCATGAACTTCATGAGCTTGAAGTCTTCTCAAGTAACCAATCAAAATCAACTGCCAAGGAGAAATCCGGGCTTTGGGCCTGACCTTGTGACCACAGCCAAAAATCAAGGAAATCAAGTGACCAATTTGGATGTTCTGACCAATGAGAGAACATCCAGCCGAGGTGCCATTTTGCCGCTCTTACACCTGGGCCTCCTGGCCACCTGCCTGCATTTCCCCCAATATTTTGATGAAGCCCTTATAGGAAATACTAAGTTTGGAAGTGGGATGCTATATATGCCTATAGATCCTGCACTCAAACCTTATTGCCACTTTTGAATAAAGGTTATGTTATTTTGGCTCACACAGCTATTGCCTTATTTTGTATTTGCTATCTACCAATTCAGCACAAGATCATCCAGACCCTCCTGCCCCACTGCTTGCAGTTTCTGTCCATCTGGTTCACCCTTTGGGCCCGTTCACTTCACTGATTATCCCTCTGAAGCCCAAATATAAGGATTACACTCCAGAAAAAATCCTTGAACTTGATCCTTTGAGCTGGCATACAATCTGCAGCTAGATATAACTGGCAAGGCCTCTGGATATTCTTGACACCCAAGTTGTTCAGAGGGAAATTCAACTATCTTCCTGCTTACAACCTGCCCATGGAACTGCCTCATGACCCCAAAACCTATGCCCGCTTCCTCACCCAACCTCCCAACCAACCATTCTGGCAAGCTGTTTGGGATGTGTACATCACCCTCACAGGGGTGATTGACACTATAATCCCGGCTGCTGGCCCGTGGTCCTGGGTGGAAAAGTCCTCCTCCTACCTTTTTAAGTTAGCTCCCCTCTTGTGGTGGGACATTGCCCACAAAAAACCCAGCCCAGGTCACCCCAGAAAACAACGGGCTGGCTGCCCAAGACTGGACCCCTGACACTGTGTGGTGTTCCTGGCAAGATAGCTTGCAAGTGATTGATCCTGAAGAGGATGGAGAGGACCCTGAATATCAGGAAGGCAACCCCTAGTTTTTGCAATAAAGCTTATCCCTATTTCAAATTTTAGATTTTATTTCAGTAAGCTTTATTGTGAGCCAATATTTGTAATAGTGAAATATGGCTTGAGGAATCTGGCGTGGACTCTGTTAATGAGTTTTCCATTGGCCAGATCCTTGATTGTGTAAACATCTGGAGAGGTCTTTTCAATGATTTTGAAAGGGCCTTTCCAAATGCTGACAAGCTTATGAGCCCGTTTTAAGACTCTGTTGTGATACAAAACCTGTGTGCCAATTTTAAATTCTGCTAGGGCGTGTCAATTTTTGTTGTCAGTCTCACGTCCCTTATTCCTGATGAAGGAGGTCTCAGTGAAAGCTTCTACTTGAAGCTTGATCAGTGTGTTGGCCAACCTAGACATATATTGTTGATATGTTATTTT
>QTSX02002598.1:0-17546 GCA_014839935.2 Entomophthora muscae | reverse complement strand
AATCTTGTGGTGGGCCCTCCCCGCAGGACCCATGGGCCATCTGCCCATAAGTTCTCAAGAACACCCTGCAGGCTGGACCCCTGAAACTGTTGTTGATTCTAGTGCCATTATTCATGCATGATGTATATTTCATGTTGACACACTTTTCAGCATGTTTGGCTTCAAAAATGAATGCTGGCATGAATATTTTTGTCTCAGGGTGAATACATGCAGCAATGAAGTTTTTCACATAGTTGATGAAGAAAAATTGGGGTGTAAATTGATGCCTTGAGAAGGGGGTTGGATCTTGGATCTGATCCCTTCAAATCCATTAGCATACACAACAATGGTTGGCGTTTGATGGAGGTTGCTGAGTTGGGTTGGAATTTCCTGGAGGGATTATGTGATGGGGAAGTTTTTGGCAATGTCTGCTCTGAAGTTGTCCCAGATTTCAAGCTGGGTGCCGGTTTGAGAGCTCTTTAAGTGCCAAATAGTTGGAAGCAGTTTCAAAGTGGCACTTGCTGACTACTGAATCCAAAATTTCTGGGTAAAGTTGCTAGCACAATGTTTAGTTTCTGTGTGATCAAACCATTTTAAGACATTTTCTTTGTTTTTTCAATGAGGTTTTCTATGCCAATGTACTTTGCAGATGAAGGTTCACCTGGGAGAGATGCAGCGGTAAGGTTTAAGGTACAACTGTATTGAATGATCTTAAAACATGTCTTGGGCATGATATATTCTTAAAACACAGCATGCCTTAAAGTAATATTACCAACAATATTATAGAGGAAGAAGTTTTTTCTAGTTGTCTGTGGTTATGACTTGATTGAGGACCTGTATGATGGGGAGAGGTTCAGTTGTATTTTGAAGTTTATTCAGGCATGGGAAGAACAAGTAACTACTAGTTACAACAAGGTAGCCTGTGAAGGGTAAGCAAGAAAAAATAAGAGAATGATATTTTTATTATAAACCGTATTTGGCTTTTAAGCTAAAGGTGAATTGGTTTTTAAAGAATGATGATGGATCAAGTATGAGTGAGGGAGAAAGTGTGTGGTAGATTGTCATGTGGCTGAACCATCTTATTAGCAAAGGGGAGGGCAAAGATCCCAAAAAGGAAGCTTGGGGGTTAAAAATCCAAAACAAAGACAGTAGACTGGAAATTAACTAGTATAGTTTGTCTTTTAGTAATATAAACTCTGACTACTTGTGACAGATCCAGGTCTAACCAGTCCATCCTGCCATTATCCTGCCCTTGACTCTTATTGCTGTTACCTTCCTAGGACAAAGCTTTGAGGAGCTTTGCCTCCAGGGAGGCAATTTTATCGGATAACACTTTATTGTCATCCCACCAACGAGCCATGATTTCAACGCTTTTTTCCTCTCGTGCTCTCAACGCCTCAATTTCACAATTCACCATCTCTTTTACTTGTTGCAAGATTTCATCCCATCCTACCAACAAGTTTCAAGCATCCCAAGCATAAATTTGGTTCCCTTGAGTGGGATTCCCTTCCTTTGCAAAGTAATCGGAATACAGCTCTTTGAACGCAGCCTTTACTTCTACTAAAGATTTGGCAGGAACAGTCTTAGTGACCTCCAGGCTGGTCCAAGCTTCTTCCAATGTACTTGTAGGAACCTTCTTTCTTGTGGCAGCGGTTTCCAAACAAAGGACCCCAAACTTGGCTCTCTCAAATTTTAACAAAGAAGGCATGACAGTTGAAAAATAGGTGAGGGGAAAGCGTCAAAACCGACAATGAATATATTTTTATTAATGTTTAACTGTTTTTGCTTATATACCATTCAGGGCATACACAGCTGAAAACCCCTCTGGTTCCTGAATCAACCAATGATTTGCGTCACATGGTCTATGACATTCAAGTCATCCAACATAGATCTTTACCTAAAAGATCCCCAACAATTCTCAACCTATGAGAATTGACCTACAATGGGCAGAAGTTGCCTGACTCCATTCAACCCAATGTACCAATTTGGCATGGAGCTTCCCCATCTCCCAGCGCCAAAACCCTGTGGATTGCACATCCTAAACTCAGCTATCATTGTTCCAACTGGGAACCAGCTGATCAAACCTGAATTCCTAGGCATCCTTGCCTTTATTTATTTATTTTCACATTTAATGGTTTTTTGCCTTTAAACCCCATTAAACTACTTCAAAACTCAAACTGCAGCGCCCAGCAATTTCCCCAGGCGGCGCCTGAGAAAATTTGATAGTGGCACATATTGAATTCATTAGGCGGTGCGGCAGCGCCTCTAACCCAATAAATTTGCCGATGTGGCGCTTTTAACCCTAATTCTGGGGGTTTCCCATGGTTAACATTAAACAAACTTCTTGACAAAGTCAAGGCCATTTTAATATAATTAAATCCTCATTAATTATATCTTGTATTTATTAATTAATCTTCCTGATTAATTAACCTATTTTGAGATGCCTAGTCTCCAAGATTGATTTAGCCAATCTTGCCTCAATTTGTTTGGTTAGCCTAACCTAACTAATCATCCATATTCTGTTCTTTTATTAAACATAGATATCCAGTTTCTAGGAACCTTTACCCCAAGAATTCCAAACAAACCTATCTATATGTAATAAACAGCAAAAACAGAACATCTTTATATTTTGGAGCATTTGTTCGGCTAAATACTCAGCAGTGACTGTAGTACGGTCACACTACTTTCATTTCCCCAAAGTTTTTAGATGGGATTGTCTTAGCAGCTAATAAATTTATGTCAAACTCTAAATGCTATAGCGACACTTAACCCAGGGAATAAAGTTGCTTTAGCCAAAGTCTAACAGTATTGATAAAAGAAGTTAGAGTTGGTGATTTGCCATAAGATCAGGGTTTTTAATCTATTGGAGGACCTTTGGAACTTTATTATTGATATCTTGATAAGTGAGTTACTTTTTCTTTGTAAGTCAATATAAATGCAATGGCTGCAAACAAGGCCATCTAAAGAGGGCTGTGAGGTAGCATAGTAAAGATCAATACTAGGAGCTTGGACCCCGTGGGTGACTTTATATATAAGTATCATTTAATATGGAATATAGTTTATGTATGGTTATAACTTGGATTTTCTAACAATGTGTAAATTTTCTAGGATGGAGGGGGGAATGTGGATCAATTCCAGGTTGGTGGCTGTTGGGATGTTTGAGTTGATGAAGCGGTGGAGGTTCGTGAGAGTTTTTGTCATTGTCTGGTTGTCTCTGGGGCAGGCGAGGACGACAAAGGCCTTAGTAGTCTTGTTCTGGGGGATGGTGATGCAGGCTTTGACATCGGAGGAGGCCATTATGATGGACCTTAGACGGTGGTGGGGGATGGGCAATGGCTCAACAAACGCGTCAAAGCCGAATGAGTTGATGATGGCGTCGTCTAGAATCTCGTACATGCCTGGGATAAGGCAGTTGACTGGGGTTTATACCTTGCAATAATCATGTTACTGCGGCTTGATCCACCGCAATGCTGGAGTTTCCTTTAAGCCATTACTAAATCCATGCCCTCTTATTTGCACCACAATTATAATAGCAACCCAAATGATGAACTTTGCATCAACCAAGTCTAGTCAACTAGGACCAACGAGCTTCTATAACAAGTAACTATAGCTGCAGCTAAAAGCCTTTATGTGTCTAGCCAATAAGTACTTCAAAATGCAATTTCAATTTATTTCAATGCTTGTACCTTGGCTCCCACTTATTTGCTGCATGGCATTCAACTGTACCCTTTAGTTTAGGATATATATTCCACAGAACTCAAGGCGCTCAAGCCTATCCAAGCCCCTCAGGAATCAGACCAAACGTGGATTATTTTAAAAACATACCTTTATTATAGTCAAGAGACAGCGCACCAAGCGCGGATCAAGCTGCACTGCTCTACACCGCTTGCGTTGGCCATAAAGAGCTCTGGAATAAAATCTTGATTTCAGCATACCAAATAGACATCTCTGGCTAGCATCCCATCTAACAAGAATACCTTCTAAACAAGAATAACTCTATTGGCAAGCCATTTCCTCTACCTTCCATATTGATCCCAAAAGAACAGCCTACCATTCACAAGTAGGGATGCTTCGGCTCAGCCCCGGCTGGCTTTCGGTTTTTGGCCGCTATAGCTAAAACGGAATTGTAGTATATTTGAACATTATAAGATAAATCTTTGATGCATGTGACCCAGAGCCAGAGACTGGCCGAGGTTGCTCGGGGCTTGGCCGAAGCAGCCCTATTCACAAGTGCCATGTACAATTAATATATACTAGGTGGTTGCCCCATCCAAGGACAGATAGAAATTAAACATAATATATCAATGCAATATAGTTTATTGTATTTTTAGACTGCAATTACTTATCATATGTTAAATTTTATTTCTACTTAGATTATTTCTTAGTAGACAATTTTAATTATATCTATTTAAAATTAAAGCTCCATATTCCAAGTATAAACAAAAAATAAATTATAAATTATAAATCTAAATAAGTAGAAAGTTACAATTAATTTTAGTAGAGCTAGAATAACAATTTTAAAGCCTTAAATTTTATTTTTCTAAATTCTTTCAAAAACTAGAGCTGATCTATAGCTTTAAAATAAGCCATTGGACATTAAGATTGGCTCAGTATTTGCAGAGACATGTTGTTTTTAGTTTTATGTGTTTTTAGAGTGGATTTAAATGAATCAAATTAAGTCTATACTGTAGTTTTCAAACCTGTTGAGATAAACAAAAAATCTCAGTCTAAAAACACAAACAACTCAGTCTAAAACAAAATCAAAGTGGATCCAAATCTATTGTAGTTTAATTCAAATTCCTTGATTTTTTATTTCGTTTTTAGACTGGGTTATTTTTATTTATCTCAACAGGTTTGAAAATTACTGTACCTTTGGTTTTGACGTGAACTCAATTCCAGCACTTGACTATATATCTGAGCATTCAGAGCAGCTGGGGCTATCATGTTTGGTATCATTTTTATTAGAATTGTCTGAAAACACATCTAGCTACTTTAAATTTTATAAAAATCATTTAAATGAGTCTCAATATCATTATTGCCAGTTTACTCCACTAATATCATTATTTGAATGATGGATAGTAAGCAAGATTGGCTACCAAACAATATGCAGCCACTTGGATTGTGTGATGCATCTGAGTGGAGTTTTCTATAATTTCACTTTATAATAAATCAATTCAAAATATAAAAGCCAGCCATTCTTTACTGAAACTGACATTTATACATCTATTTGGATAGGATTTTTAAATTGTCCAAGCTCTCATTTCATTGGTCAATCTAATCCTCAGCAAAGTCTAAACATCCAACCATATAAAAGGATCTTAAACAATTGCTACCTCCTTTCTAATTTTAATCCACCCATTCTAAGTCTGGAAATCTATACAGATAAATCTCACTGATATGGTTATATAGGATTAGGCATTATTTTAAAAATCAAGCAGATAGATACAAATTTATAAAAGTTTGAGTGCTTATATTTCAGTTCAATATGATTTAGACCACACTCTACTGAATTCAATCTATGTACTTTCAAAGATGCATGTAAGGGATTTTATGCAAGGATGAACCAAATCAAGCTTTTGGCTTAGCAATCAACTTTCTGTTTAAATTTTACACAAAGATCAGGTCAGTTAAATCCCTTACAGCTTGAGCCCACTTGAGATTACATTACATCCAGACAGACATCCAGACAGATAGACTCACTTTTATATATTTTAATAAGCAAGTATGTCTTTCTGTAATGTCACCTCAAGTGCGCCCAAGCCTCAAGGGGTTGAATTGAATTGGCTGCTCCATATAATTTAAGTTCAAAGTTGATGGCTGAGTCAAAAGCCCAATTTTGCTCATCCTTGCATACAACCCTTACAGGTGTCTTTGAAAGCATAAAATTTGAATACAGTGGTGTGGCCTAACTTATATTGAAATGGGAATACAGATCACTAACACTTCAGCTATTTTAAAAATCAAGCAGCTAAGTTTAAAGTTATTATCCAACTGTTGCAACTATACCAATGAGGTTTATATTTATAGATTACCTGACTCTAGAATGGGTGGATAAAGATTATAAAGGAAGAAAAATAATGTCTAAGATGCTTTTATATGATTAAATGGTTAAATTTTCAGGGATTAGACTGACCAGAGAAGAGAGAGCTTGATTGCTTTATAGAGCCCAATCCAGACAGATACATAAATGTTAATTTAAGTAAGAGACAATCAGGTTGCACACTTTGAGCTTATCTGATTTAAAGCAGAGTAATAGAAAATCCCACCCAGTGAGGTGCAAAACTTCAAATATACAGTATTTAAAATAAGAAAGACTTAATTGAAGCAAGCGGGTGGGGATTTCAAGGTAGTTGCAAAGGTTTTTTTGGCCTTGTTAGTGTCAAGTATATACTTCTGGGAAGTATAATAATCAAGATAAAGGGGGAAATTAAGAAGAGGATGTGACTTTATTTGATATGAATATATAATATTATATAGTATCAGGGGAAGCCACATGTTATCCATATACATCATGATGGTCATGGGGCTTATCTGAGTAACATTCATCTTAAGTCACAAGGCTTATTCAAGTTGTGTTCTGCTTAGGATCTGGATTGTTTGATCCCTGTAATAGATGGTTGAATAATAGTAGTGCCACCAACTTATTGATTAGTTGGTGAGCCATTTGATGACTCATGAGGTGAGCTACTTGGGGTGTTAATTCCTCAAGAGGGAGTAATCAAAGATGTTGCAACACTAGCCCAGCTAAAAATAAGCTTTTTGGTCTCAACTCAAGTTTGGCACCCCACTCCCCTACTTGACCCAGCGGTACTACTGTCTCAAGAAGCGCCCATTTTAGGATCTGATCTACCCTGCCATCTCAGTGTTGTAGGTAATAACTAAAATTTTTGACTATTGCAAAGATAGTGAATTTGTTCACCCATATTCGATTGAGCTTCTTATAATGGGTTCCTGTCAGTTTTTTTAAGCTCAAGGACAAGATCTCTCATACTGAATTCAGGGATGTTATGCTTGGCTGCAACTTGAAAAGCAGAAACTTTATTTGCTCCCTTCTGATGTGCATGTGGCATAAGGATGTTAATTTGTGCTTTCTTCATGTTGGTTTTTTAGGTGCTTCAATCAGGCAAGGGTTCAAGCTGTCTGGATTATTACTATACAGTACTTCAAAGGGTGAGCATTTTCTGAGTTCAAGCATTGTAGAGGAGGAAGTGCTCCCCACTTGGGAGATGCTTGAGCTTATGAGTGAGCGTAAGCTCAGAGAGGATGTCAGAGGCCTTGGTAGGAGGGGGATTGGCCCCAGTTATTCTATTGCTTATTAACTTTACCAACTGCTCTTGAGTTGGCACCAACTTGAGATTGTTGGGCTTTAAGTGCTGCAAGGCCTTGATGGTCATATCAGATGCTCAGAGGCAGGCAGAGATGGGAATGCCTTGAATGAGATACCACATTAATATCCTCATGATAATGTGATTGGGGGCTCACATGTATGTTCCCTCTTCTCAGAAGTAACCCTTTCCCAGCCCTCAGTGTTCATACGGGCCCTACAAGACTTATTCTTTCAAACAAAGTGCTTGTTTTTGGACTTCCATTTTTGATTATTATAGTTAAAGATGTAATTATCAGCAACGTACCCAGGGCCACCCTTCACCAATATGATAAGGGATAAAGGAGGAATTGCTTGGGCACTTTAAACTCTCTATCCATATTGCAGATATTGTGGATGACCAGTGGGTCCCAAGTCACATGGCCAGTGTCCTGAACTTCTTTGTGTAGTCCTCTGGCGCCTCCAAATATTCATAAGAAGGGAGGAGAGAAGAGCCATTGGGGAGAGGAGGGGAGGGGTTCCTTGAGGCCTTCTTGGAGGCCTCCCTACCCTTGCCAGAAGAAGAGGTAGGCTCCTTGGCAGCCTTTCTCTTCTTAGTGTGGCTCTGCTTGGTGGGCTCTAAGTCATCCTTGGACTGGTAAAAGGAATCATCAGTAAGATTATCATCAGTTTTATTAGGGAAGGGTTTGTGGGATGAAATGCAGGTGGAGGGGGGGGTTAGAGGAGACGGGGTTAGGGGAGATGGAGTCTTAGCCTTGGCAGGTGTCTTGGTACGCTTGGCGGTGGCAGGGACCTTGGAGCCTTTGAAGGCTTGGCGCTTGGGCTGCTTGTTGCTCTTGTTAGATCTTGGCTATAAAAATTTAGTATTGTAAATAAACAATATGAAAAATAAAAAATACAAATAGGTAAATTAATACAAAAAGTAAAAATGCTAATTAGAAAGTCTTATTTAGCAAGAAAAAACACAACAAAGTAAAGGAAAGCAAAATAGAAACAAAACATATAGATTTAAAGGGTAAAAGCATAGCAAATATGTGATATGTGATAAAGCCTCAAATATGTTAGGTTCAGCATAACATCTTAGTGATAAATCAATGGAAAAATATTTAAAAATGAAATAACATAGATAAAGATTATATAGGGAGTAGTAGGAAGAGTAATAAAACATACTTGTAAAAAAAGTTATTATGTGGGATTTTTTATTAGAGGTTAATCACCAAAAAATTAGTAAAGTGTTGAGTTTGACACTGTTGACCAGCTGAAAACCCCTAATTCTCACTGCTGAGTGAAAAAAGCCAAGTTCTCACTATCAACTTTCCCAGAGTCAGCCAAAAATTAAAATTGCTATTTTTTACATATAAAACTTGCTTAATTTAAAAACAGACTTGAAAGTTAACCCAGAAGCAAGGCAGTTTCATATGCTCAAAAAATATAAGTGTATGACATCTTCAATTACTCCCTCTTGGGAAAGTAATTTCCCAAGTAACTCCCCAAATGATTCCCCAACTAATCATTAAGTTGGTGGCACTCTTATCATCTGCCCATCTATTATGGGAATCAAACATTTTGAGTCCTAAGCAGAACACTACTTGGACAAGCCTTATGACTGCCATGATGTACATGGGCAATATGTGGCTTCTCATGATACTATATAATCCTCTAAATTCATATCAATAAAGTATCATTCTCTTCTTAATTTTCCTACTTATTTTGTTTATTATACTTCCCAGAAGTATAGACTCAACATAAGCAAAAAAGTAAATGAGCAGGAATGTTTTTATTAATAGTAAAAGTGTACAGGGGGAGAAGGGAGTGGGCTATTTATCATAGTGAGTGTTAAAACTTCAGGAATCTCTCTGCAATAGTCACCCTGATAAGGTGTCAGCTTGGTGGGTGTTGACTGGCACCCATAGTGCAACACTTGTTAATTTAGGCTTAAATCTGAGCCTTTGATATTTTAAATGCCAAACCAATTATGTGGTGAGTGGATAGTGTTGAACAGGAAGGAGGTGACATTTTGTTTTTTATAAATTACATATGAAATCTATTGATAAACCAGGTTTAATTTATGTGGCACCAATTGATTTAGCAACCCAGAATAGAAATAATGTAAAACACGTGGGGTAGTTGATTGATGTATATATCACTAAATACTGTATAGTGGTGCTTGGGAGCTTAATTAACAACTATGGACACTAATAAATCTATTTAGAAAATAATAAACTTTATATTAGCGCAGATGTGCTTTTGTTAAAAAAATTAGTTTTTGGCTTAAAAAGGGCTGACTTGGCCACTTTTACTTTTAGAGTGTCAACCACAGGTGGTTTTATTTTTATTGGTAAATTTACATATAAATTACCCCTTAAATTGGTCTTTGAACCAACGGTATCACTAAACAGAGTCAACTTCCAGTGTTTTTGATCTCAATTTTTGGTTTCAAACCCTTGAATTACTAGTAAAAATTAGATGAAATTGTTTCAGCCAAAATTAATAATAGATTTACTTATGCGGTAGTTGACTTCACCACAGTTGCACAAATGCATCATGGACTTTGAGCCTGCTCAGTTCAATGCATAAAAGCGTCTGTTTGATGGGGAAGTGCAGGGGTGCCACTTCCATTACTATCAAGCAGTTGCTTGCAATGTGCAGACCAGTTATAAACTTAGTAGGTTGAGCCGTAGGGATACCTCAGACACCTGCAAATTTGTGCTGGCATAATTTAGTTCCTTGGCTTTTTTAAAGCCAGAGCACACTGTGCAGGAGTTTGAGATTCTATCCAAGGATCTCTATATAGTAAATAATACAGAGTTCAGGCCTTTCCTGGAGCACTTCAAGCCCCAGTGAATTGGGAATGGTGTCACTCAGAGGCAAGGTCAGAGCCATGGCCTTGTGGAGCATGTACTGGGCTGACATTAATGGCAAGTTGAAGACAACTTCAGCAATTGAGGCATACCACAAGCATCTCAAGTCCAACTTTGGGCTTCACCAAAAGTTCAACAAGTTCTTTTCCCTCCTTCAGCACAAGCAGGAGAAGGCAATCTCCAAGCTGTTTGACCTGGCTAATCACATCCCCCACCAAGCCAATCACCAAGATAACCTACTTCACAAAGGAAATCCAGGATGCCACAAAGCACAAGTACAAGGCCTCTAAGATCAAGCAGCAGCTTGAGCTCAGTGCAACTGGCCTCCTGGAAGGGGCCAAGATGATAAAGGAAAAAATTGGGAGAAATAAACTTGCTTGCTTCTATGTTTTTTACTTTTAACTTTTAAATTTTAACTTTTACTTTTTATTTTTGATAGTTTAATCTTTATTTTTAATTTCTCTATTTTTTGATTTAATTAGATAGCACTGATTTATTTATGTATAGATAGTAAAATTGAGATGTATAATTATAGCTGGAAGTGAATGGAATGCCTTAACTTTTGTTAATTTCCTAATAAAACATAAGTTATTCACAGTTGTGCTTATAGGAATTGTCAGAAAATTGTGAACCGTGATATTTTATCATCCACCAGATAATCTCCTATGTCTTCTAACATTAGGAAAGTACTGGAGAACCTGTGACTTTGGCGTAACCTACAGCCTGGAATATTTTGTTGTCATCAGAAGTAGCAAGTCTGACAGGGCCCAATGTCTGAAGGATTTGGGATGGTTCTTCCTAATTACAGATTTGGGTTCATAAGTTGTTATCTCTATATTTTACTATAGGAATTGTTGTAACTGTGCTGTTTTAGAAAAGTTACAAGGGGAAAAATATTTGAAAAACGAGATAATATTCTTTATTGGGAGATAAGTACAGTAGTTTTAAACCTATGGCAACAAGCAAAAATAGTTCAGATTTAAACAAATGAACTCATATTTAAGCAAAAATAGCTAATCTGTAAACAAAATTTAAATTAACCCAAATCTATTGTAAATTAATATAAATTCATTGAGTTCTAATTTTGTTTAAAGATCAGCTATTTTCGTTTAAATATGAGTTCATTTTGTTTAAATCTGAATTATTTTTGCTTGTTGTCATAGCTTTTAAAACTACTGTATTATATAGTCATTGTAAATCTTTGATAACAGGAACATGATTACATTGATCACTTGGTTAGATGGTGAAGGGGGTGGCTTGATCCTGATAATGAGTCAAGATCCAAAGTGAGGTATCCACTGTAAGGGATCATCATTTGTTCATGTTGTTAGGTTTGGAAATTCAAGCCAACTTCCTAGCTTGACTTCAAGTCACTGGGAAGTTGGGTTGTGGGTCGCAAACCTGCTTAATTGGAACCTTGCTGGTGGGTCAAGTCTGCTGTTTTGACAGAATTAATACTGTATGGCAACAGTATGATATTTTGCTCTCCACTTAATTAGAATCAAACTAGGGAAAGGATTTGGACTATCAACTCTTTATTATATGACTAATATTGAGGTCAGCCCAGCTGCCCATGTTTATCTGAGTTAGCTCACAACACTAAAAGAGACTGAAGTAGCTTTAGGGTGTTGTGGCAGGTGGCCCAAACTTAGGTGTGTGCAGTTTATGAAGGAAGTTTGCTTGACAACTTCCACAGCTCAGTATCCTTTCTGATGCTGTAACCTATCCCTCGGTCTGAGCAGAGTAGCTATTGGCCTGGACCACGTTCCAGGGCTAGCTAGTCTGACTGGCTGCTAGTTGGTGGAGGTGATTGTTCCTCAATCAGAGCTACTCTAATACAATAGGCTCAGAGCCTTTTATCTTAAAGTGCTTGGTCTGGCGGCCCAGTCCATGGTGAACTCTTCTAGAAGTGTTTCAAATGATGGCCCATATGACGGTCATTGTTCTAGAATATAATTAAAGTTTAGAATAGTAATTATTATGGGAAGCATGTTTGAGGTGGTTGTTGAGGTGGACTAATTAATTGCACAATATCTGCATATTTCACTGTTAATTAGGAATAGGGATTTTGTTAATGCCAGGATATGATTTGATCATTATTTCATTATTTCCACAAACCTGCTACCGGCATTATTTTGTTGAAAACGTTCCTAAGAGCAATTAACTGCTGACCTGTGTTAATTGGTTGAATCTGTTAATTAGTCAATATCCAGAAATCCTGACACATAGTAAAATGATAAATAATATCTCTTTTCTCATTATTATTATTAGTTAAGGTATGTTTTTATTGCTTTTTTGAGTTCTCTGGGGTCACTTTAGTATACCATAGTTGTATAGACTATTTTTTATTATTAAAAGTATTCAGTAGATCAAGTACTGTTAATAAAAAAAGTGTCGACTTCCAGTAGTTGATCAGACAAAAAACCAAATTCTCACTTTACTTAATAGTCGACTACCAGGGAGTTGATTTCACCACAGTTGCTGGATCCCTTTAAACTTTATTGTATCTTTTAAGGAGAATATTTTAATAAATATAAATCAACTTTGATTTACCAAATATATTAAATCGATCATACTTTTGTTGTTTATGCCACATATCCTAAGCTGCAGCTGTGATTTCGCACTGGATGACAGGTGGGTGCCTATATTTTCCAGAGGATAAAACCCATCTTCACCCGGAATTAAACGAAAATTCATATTCTTCATATCAGAGGAATCTACAACTTTGGACCAAAGCCAACTTTCCCACATAATTATGTGAAGGTCAGTATGTAGTCCAAAATGTTACCACCCCCTAGTGGCAAGGAGCCAAGTGGTCTTCCAATGTTTTGTGGTGACCCAAAGCAGTATATGCTAGTATTCAATAAATCCACAAGTTCTTTTTGTCTTGTTTTTATTGGTACCTTTGCTGATCACGCTAGAGAACAAATTTTATTCAAGCTACATCTCATGACATTAAAGTAACTATGCCCTTATTAACAACTGGAGGTTAAACCAGGCTTAGCACAAACTTGATCCACAGGTTAGAATCACCCCCTTTGTCCTTCAAAGCCAAGCTTATAGCGGGAACAAATTTAGTTGCATTGGCATCAAACTTGGCGAAGGAAGATGAAATGGCTGGTTTGGATTTGAACCAAAAGATTTTTGAAGGCATGATATTAGAATACGGCACCAGCTTTAAAGGATGCCATGCCGCTGTTAACCAGTTTGGTGGATGAAGGTTGAACCCCCATCAAAAAAATATTTAACACTATTTAAATATTATTTCAACTATCGCTTTGGTAGACCAGGACAGGTTTAGCTGGGTTGAAGCATTATTGGGTTAGAGTAGGGATGCTTCGGCTCAGCCCCGGCTAGCTACCAGCTTTTGACCGCTTCAGCTAGAACGGAACTCTTGAATATTTAAGGACATTGAAAAACTTATTTGAGAGATTTGGCCAAGAGTCAGAAACTGGCTGGGGCTTGGTCGAAGCAGTCCTAGGCATAACCGATTTGCTTGTAGCCCCAGCTGAATATGTGAGCTAGCTCTTAAATCAATGAAACCATCATCTTTCTAGTGGGTGTATGGAATGGATAATAGACCTTTGGAATGCAATCATACGCCATCTCAATGATCATCTTATAATAGATATATCTTTAAAGTCATACAATAGAAATGATCGGCTTGCTTAAAAGATGCATTAAAACTTTAATTTACAATTTATAGATGCTTCATGGCAAGAGTAAAGCTGATGGATTAACTCCAGCATACACCGCTCCTTTGCAATATCTGTCCATGCAAGTATTTCAACCTTGAAGCAACACAACTTAAAGGTCAGAAGCCAAGCTGTTGCGGAACTTTACCTGGTATGGATATAAATTTCTCTATGCAACCCTGGCATCAAGCCCCACTGCTTAGACCCCATAGCAAGATCAACCTTTCTTTTAAGCTGCCATCATCAACTCCTACTCAAGCCAGTTAAACCTGAATGGCATTGATGCTATCATGCACTTCATAAACACTATAAATACCCCATCTCGCCGATAGAGAAGCAGAAGATGTACACAATAATAGACAACGCAATTGACAACTCGTACGGATTTAAATCTTTCCCGGAAAACTTTGACTCCCAACCCCTCTCGCCTTCAGACCTGCAAGCTGCCCTGATGAACCACGTCGAGGTCAGCCACTGTGTGGTGGTCCCTCAGAAATCCACTCCAAAGGCCTATGTTGCCTTGAGCCAAGCAGCTGGCCAGACAATCAAGCAAACCATGTATGAACTACGCCAGTTTATCAACTCAAAGCTTCCCCCCTCCCTGGCCTCCAAACTGGAGCTGATCCACGTTGCAATCTCGTCTAAATACACTACCCTGGAAAAAATGCAGAGTATTGTTTATAAGCTGCATGCCATTAGAAAGACAATAAAGCTATAATAGAACATTATCACAATCTATTTTTTTACAAATAACTCTATTTTATGGATCCCTGCTATCACAAAGCATAAAAAAGCTAGTTATCCTTGTCAAAACAGCAAGGTCAACCTTCATCAAGGTTCTGCACAAGAGGATCTGTGACCCCCAAACCAGCTTCCCCATGACCTGTAGCCAAATGCAGAAGTCAACTTGAATTACCAAACCAGGAAGCAAGAACCAATTACAATCTCATCTCAGCAGTAGCTTGATTTGGCGGTTCACTCCTTATAAGATCAAGTCACCCCCTGCCCAATCCAACTGATGGATCATCACAATCTTATTCCTTTTAAAATGATTCACCTCATCTATATAATACACATATCTCAATAAAGATAATTATCTATTTTCAATCATTTTTGCCATGTAACTCTGCTAAAACAGCCCTTTACAACATTGGTAGCACAGGTAAGCTCTTCATCTCACTTTCTCTACAAAATTCCTCCTGTTGCCCATACCTGCCACAGTCAACAAACATATAAAATAATAATGTCTGGACTCCCCATGGACTGGATGCCCTATACACTGGGAACCAAAATACCAGAAGGACATATCCTTTACCAAAACATGTTAATTCTGGTCCTCGCTGTCAATGCCCTGTCAGCACAAGGGTTCTTTCAGGCACCCTCCTCTACTCCTTGAACAGATGATGAGAACATAATGCCTGTTCACATGGCTCAGCAACTTCACAGTGTGGGCTTGGAGCTATTTGCAGGAGCCAACAACAACAATGCCATGCCATGGATTCAATCTGCACAGAACAGATTGACATAAATGGAGTGCCCAACTTGTTTCTGGATTGCAGAAATATCCATTTTTCTGACCCATGATGAGGCCACCTGGTGAATAAGCGGCACAAGGATCAGAGAGAGAGGGATTGGACACCTTCAAAGAAGGCTTCTTGGTAAGGTTTATCAAGGTGGATACCACCCTCATGATGATCTGAAAAGTAAAGATCTTGATCCAGACTGGTACAGTAAGGGAATTAACAGGAGCCAACAAGAAGCTGTGCATATGCTAGCCTTCAGAGATGGCAATGAGGAGTGCCTTTTAGCGAAGCTTCAAATATGGAATTAAGAAAGAAGAGAAGAATATTTTATTGGATAATACTTTAGACTTATATAGCTTTGGCTGCGGTGGAGATTTAGTTGGATTGAACCTAGGGGTTGGTCATGTGCAGGATAGGTTTGAGTCACTGGATACTTGGACAGGCATGTGATATTGCTTGGTTGCCATTTTTGGTATGTCAAACTGTATATTGGGAGGGCACCAAATCGGGCAACAACTGGATGTTAAGTGGGTTGGCAGTAGCCAGAGTACTTGTACATCCAGATCCTTGACACCCCCTTAAGGGGTTACTCTGGTACATCAGGAGGGGGCTTTGTCTTGATGGCTGCCGCCTGATGTTCCTAGAGTTGTTTACTAGTGGGCACCAACTGGGTCGAGTGTTCTCCTTTGATAGGGCAGAGGAGAGATCTGTGATACTTTTTGGTGATGGGCTCTTTGGCACCCTGGAACTTAACCAGGTAGGTGTTCCTGTCTGGTCGGTATCTGATGATTCTTCCTGGTCCTCTGTGTACTGAGTCTAGCTTCTTTCTTTTCCCAGCTAGAACCCAGACAGGGGAGTTGATGGGGAGTGGGTCCTCTGTTGAGGTTACCTTTTGTGTTTTGAGCCTTTTTATTTCTGCTAGTTTAGCTTTGAGGCGTATGTGTTGTATATTTGGTACTTGTTCTACTGTGGGGGGTTTCCCCAGGAGATCTTTATGTATGGCTGCTTGTTGCGGGTAATTATTTCTGGTTTGTATCTGTAGGTTATCACAACAGTGAATAGCCTGTCCCTTGATTGGTGCAGATCCGGGGTACTAGTAATGCATGTTTCACCTATAGTGGCCATGTGTCCTTGGCTTTTCCATCCATTATTTTCTCAAGGGTTCTGATAAGGCTGACGTTTAGGTGTTCAACTCTGCCGTTGGCCTGTAGGGCAAGGTTGTAGAATGTTTGATGTTTTGGATTTTAAATTGTTGTTTACTATGTGACCTGATAGCTCTGTGGCTCCATCAGTTATGATGTAATCTGGAGTACCGTAGTCAGCTACAATTGCTTTGTTAATGAATTGGTTTATTGTTTCTGCTTTGTGATCCTTTGTTATCCAGCAGATAGGCCAGCATGTAGCAAAGTTGATGGCTACAATTAGAAAACATTGTTTTGTCTTTGCTTCTGGGAAGGGGCCCACAACGTCCAGTCCCCAAACCTTGAATGGTTCAGGGTCTGTTACTGGATTAACTGTTGGCTGGGGAGCCTTTGTGTTGGCGTATTTCTTGCACACTGTGCACTTTTTCAGAACATCAATTATATCTTGTTTAAGATTGGGCCACCATACTATCTATTTTAAAGTGAGGTATAGATTGTTTAGCCTTTGTATGACCTAGTGATGGTGGTGTCTTAATATGGTATCAACTCTTTGTGCAAGTGGTATGTAGGGAAAATTTTTGTCATTAATGATTTGGTATACAGTGCCATTTGATATATGGAAATATTTTTTGTTCCTTACTAATGTATTGTGGGTCAGTTGATGTGTTGAGGGGTCTTTTCCTTTGGTTTTATACTCAGTATTATACCAGTTTGGCCACTCAGGGTCCAGGTGGTCAGGATGATCTTCTCTTGGCTGGCATAGCCTAGAGAGCGCATCAGCTGTGACCAGCTCTGCCCCTTTTTGTACTGGATGTCCAAATTGAGCTGCTCCAGCAGGGACACCCATTTGGCTTGTTGCTGTGAAAGTGCTTTCTGAGTTTTGAAATAGATTAAGGATTTATGGTCAGTTAGTACTCAGACCTTTAAATGCCCTTCTAGATAACATCTCCATTTCTTGCATGTGTGATATATTCCTAGAAATTCCTTATTGTTTATTGGGTATCTCTGCTCAGTGTTGGTTA
>QTSX02002597.1:0-17640 GCA_014839935.2 Entomophthora muscae | reverse complement strand
TAAAACTACTGTACGTAGCAATTTGATCCGCTACCCATCAGTGGATCACTTTGCTGCATGGATGCGCTACACAACAAACCATTGTTGTGTAGCGCATCTGATGACTAACAGCTTGCTGCTGTTACGCAGCAGCTCTCTGGTTGCTTCTCCCTGACCCCCAGGGTTCAATTCCTCTGGTTGGATGTCTTGGTTGCTTCTCTTCCTTGATTGGTTCTGTTCCTCTTCTGTTAGCTTGTGGATACCAATCTCCTCTGGTTGATTGTTATTGCTGGTTTCTGCTGGTGGGTGGTTCCTTTCCTCTACTAGTGGATGATTTCTGTTTTCTGCTAGTGGGTTGTTTCTGCCTTCTGTTGGCTGGTGGCTGTTGTTTTTTCTGGTTTGGTTGACTTGTTTTCCTGCATGGTTGGCAACCACCTCCCAGTCACTGGTGGTTGCAGGACTAAGTACTATTCTGGTTTCCTCCTGTTGCTCTCCACCAGGTGTCAAAAAAATGGGTGTCTGGTCTTCTCCCAAAGTCCCAGTTGGGAATTGCTGCTGGTTATCTGTTCCATCTTCCTGGTTGGTGTCAGCCCCATCTGTTGGTTCCATGACTACATAATCCATCAGGTCAGGCAATTCTTCTTGGGTGCCTTCATTTATGACTCTGCTGGTGGCAGGACCTCTTCTGGTGCCTAGACCTTGCCAACCTTGTACCACTGAGAAGATCTTGTTGGCCTCATCCACCAGTTCCTTATTCTTATGGTTCTCTCTTTTGAGGTATGTGTTCTCTTGCAGTAGCTCTTCAAGAAGCATCTTGAGCTCCAGGGTATTATTCCTGATGCCCTGAGTTGCCTTGTGATACCTGGTACAATAGGAAGGCATGCATCAGTCATCAGCTTCCTCCTCCCTTATGTAGTCTTGTCAAGAGGGGGATGCGTGATGACTGTGTATCATACCCTCACTCACCCATGAGGTAAAGCAGTGAAATTTAGTTTAATTACCTTTTAAAAAAGGAATATATAAAATTAAGCCTCAAAAACACAAAAAATTGAAATTGAAAATAGTTACATGTGGGAAGCATAGCTTTTGTTAGTAAATAGATCAGATTTGAATTTTGGTTTATTGTAAAGATAAAAAGTTATGTATGAAGAAAATTAGAGATGGATCAAGTTTGGCTGAAAATAATCGACGGAATATCTTCCTGCCCCGCTTTTACAGCTTTATCTACACGATCGCTTCGATCTTCGTGTTGGACCGCCTGACTTTCAGCAAACTTCCCTGGAAATCCAACCGATAATCAATAGCCTTCTGAATACCTATTGCCGGTATGGAATACCTTAAAGGTATGGTGGTCGCTAGCAGTTTTTAATGGTCTGAGCGATAAGAAACTTCTCTTTAACTCTATAAATAATCATGAAGTTCTTTAACAGATTTAAAGGGTCTAAAGCGTAAATAAAACTTATTTTCTGATAAATTAAAAAATAAACCCTCTGATTTTTGATTTGGTATTGATTAAGCGTTTAATAAACATGTTTGAAGTTAAACCTTAAGCTGGGTTAGGTTTTCAAGGTGTCGGAAATATGGGTTCATAAATGTGTACTTTATTCCGTGTCAGAAATAAGGGTTTAAACGATCAAGGCGTTGGAAATAACGTTGTCAGAAATGAGGTGGGTACCGGGATATTCAACTTGCCTATCCCGGCTTGGCCACCATCCGTTAGAGCCGATAGATTTCTGACTTAAGAGCTATACTTATTGTGGATGCATTATGCTTACTTATTAAATTCATTGGTGGTTTTACTAAAATTGAATGTTGTTTATTATTCTTAAGGTATCCTAAATGTATGAAACTACAGAGGATCAGAGGTTAAATCACTAATAATAGACATACTATAGCATAGATACAATTTGGTGGGGGCAAGCTATTTGCTTTTTAAGTTGTCTGATTCTCGTGGTGATATTTCAAATACATACCATTAATATATTGTCATCCAGCCCTATGGGGCTCTGTAAACAAATTGGCCGCTTAGTTGTGTCAGGTCTACATCCTAGGACGAGAACTGTCGGTTAGCCTGATATGGATAGTATGTTTTTAAGAGAGCTACTTAAGGCAAATACATCTGATCTAGCTTCTAACATGTAAATACAACTTGGATCATTAAGCTGGCTTTGATGTGTTATGAGAATGGAAGCATTTCAACAGTTAGTGTACCAAAGCATCAATCAGAAAGTAAGATAAAGTGTGGCTACTTTGAGGTGCTATACTATAAGGCCGTTCTGAAATGAAATTACGAGGATTCGCCCATGAAGCGCGCGGCGTCAATGACGTTGTCGGGAGCGTCGACCCGCCACTTGGCAAGCGTCTTCTTGTTTGCCGACCCCACCGAAAGAGTGAAAATGGAATCGTCATCGACGGTGGTAGACGACTTTAGGGAGCGGAACATATCCTCGTCAGTCTTGTCATCGCCAGCACAGAAAGCAAAATCAACATCTGGGTGGCTGGCAAGAAGGCGCTTGACAATTTCGCCTTTGTTGATAGTGACAGGGCGAACCTCGATATTTTTCTTTCCAATAAGAATGTCAACAGGTAGCTTACAAGCAACTGCATTCTCAAGGTGGTTCTGGCACTCGTTGGCTTGGAAGGAGCCAAACTCGGGATCGGCCATGCGGTAGTGCCAGGCTAAGGATGCACGCTTATGCTCAATAAAGGACCCCTGGGTGCGCTCAGTGTAGTAGGTAAAGATTTCCAGCACGTCGTCCTTCCAGCTAAGGTCGATCTCCTCTGCTAGATTCACCCAATCAGACGCTCCAGCATCGGGGGCCTTCATGAAGCATCCATGCTCGGCCGATAACCCCAGATTTGGGATGTCGCCCATCCAATCCTGAAGTGCTTTCTGATCACGTCCAGAGATAATCCACACGATATTGCGTTCGTCACGTGTCAGCATACGCAACCCTTCTAACATGCGATCCGAGGGTACTGCTGCCGACGGCACTGACCGAATTTCAGTCAGAGTGCCGTCGTAGTCAAACATCAACAATCTTCGCTTGGCGCCGAGGTAACGCGTGCGTAGAATCTCGTAATTCAAGTCTGGCGTTGGGTTTGAAAAGTCAAGTGCGTCACAGCATTTATCCAGGTTAGCAATGAAAGACCGCGCCCAATGTTTTGCGTCCTGGGTAGTTACGCGTTTATAGAGGTGCTATAATGGGTTAAAAAACGACACGAGGGTTGCTTACGTTATGCATAGTAACCTTCTTCTCCTGAGAAAGGCTCAATGCATGGTGAATGCTTTCAGCGACGCCCTACAAAGGTCAGGTATGCCAGTTGAGCACCTTACACTGAAATCAAATGGATTAACAAGCATGGCTTCTTTGAGCGAGCCAGCTGTTCCAGTGAACTCGCTTAGAATCAGAGGGCTGTAGTTGCCGCGTTGGCATATTACGAACTCATGAGATGTGGTATTCATACCGTCGCGGACTGAGGTGATCAGAGCAACATCTGCGATGGACAGCAAGCCGTAATATTCTTCTCTAGCTATGACCTGCTGGAAGTGGTGTACAGGTACAAACTCCAAAGACCCAAATGTCGTATTGATACGAGACACGACTTCAGATATCTTCTTTTCTAGAGTGGGAAGGCTCTGAGGAGAAGATGAGACTTGGACAAGAACCACCTGCAGAGTAAATTTTTATGGATACGTTTAAATTTACCTTTCCTTGCCACTCGGGATACTTTTGTAAAAAAAGTTCAAATGTCTTGAATTTCTGTAGCAGGCCGGTGGCTTGATCAATCTTGTCGCGACCAAAAATAATCTTTTTTCCCGGATAAATCTCTTTGAGAGATTTGATTTTGGAAAGAACAGCCTCACTTTCTCTAGCCACTATTAGCTATTGGTTAAATAAAGATATACCTGTGGGCTTCGCATACAGCGACATCGATGCCAATAGGGAAGATCATAACTGCTACGATGCTCCCATGATAGTCGATCCCCTCAGGCGCAGACTCCAAACCAAGAACCCTAGTGCAGGTGCTTGTGAAATGCCGAGCATATGCATATGTCTTTAATCTTAGTCAAACAAACACTTTAAAAATCTACCTGTAGCCCGATTAAATTGGAGGCAAGGACACCATTTAGAATCTCTTTACGCGCTAACAAAGAATTAAAACACGTTCCTTAAAAACCCTACTTGGAAGGCACCGGAAGATTTCAGAACTAGGGAAGGGGGCATGAAGGAAGAAGCCGATTTTAGCACCAGGGATTAGTTTGCGCAACATTTCTGGGACAAGCATCAAATGATAATCATGAACCCAAACTAGATTCGAGTCAGCTTATAAAGTCTAAAACCCCGCTTACTATAATCTCCAGGCTGGTAAACATCTGCAACCGCCTTGGCAAAATATTGATTCACTTTAACGTATCCGTCCCAGTTACGCTTTTGAGTAGTAATATGTTCTTTAAAATCTTCGAGAAGGTAATGAAACATGGGCCAAAGCTCTATTCAACTGCTTAGTTTCATGGAAGACAACTTTACTATATACCTGTTTTACAATACCCCTCATAGTGAGCAGCAGCGTCATCCTCGGAAAAGAATACTGGTATGTACTGCTGTTCCTTCAATAACTTTTCGGATAATACAGACTTTTCCTCGGGGGTAAGCTCGGCATACGGAATGTGGACATTCTTTTCGTCAAAACATTTTCCTACATAGCCCATATGAAAATTTTGACAATCAGAACCTAAAGAGCGAATGGCAACGTTCATGGCAGAATGGCCACGGCGGTTCCGAAAGAACCACTGCTTCGCGGCATCCCGTCGGCATATAGATGGGATGTAGTGTGAAAGATGGATGACTCTTTTAGTCTCGAACCCCTCGCGCAGCTTCCCTGTGTTTGGCATTGTTTTGAAGTCAAATTAAAATGTTAAGGGATAAATTTGTAGCCACCACACATAACATTGCAGTCCCCTTAGCAAAGATCCACTCGCATCAACTTTCATTAGCTTGGAATCTAGAGTCCACTGCGTGACATCACTTGAATTCCTCCAATCAAAGTTGCCCCTTTATCTTCTCGAGATTCCCTCAACCCATAAAGTAAAGTATGCTTATCGCTATCTTCTGGATTGATGCTATTTGCAAGTATTCCTGATCGTGTTGCAGCTCAATACACATCACATCATTTTCCCGCTTGCCGCTTCTAGCTCCAACATATTGGCATTGGAGCTGGTTTGGATAAACTTATCAGTAGAATTTTGCAGCCCATCAATATGGCAGATCCTTACGCCAAATCTACTACCCCAGTATAAACAAGTAGTCAAATAAGACTTCCATTGAGGATATTTCGAAACCTAGATTCTCCTATTTATCCTACCATCGAATCAAAGCAAGTGTTAAACGAACTACAGCTCAAGCACTAGTCTATTTTCATAAAAAACCATCATTGAGCAGCCCATTGACGTCATCATCTAAAAACCATCCATCAAACAAGTCCATATTACAATTGAAATATTATTATTCATCAACATCCACCTTACCACAATTCCAAACCACTTAAGATATCACATTCTCATAAACAATCAACATTACCAATAACTTCTCATTTGGAAATATAACTAAATATCTTCCAGATACAAATATCCATATACCAACCATCCCCATAATGGAACCAATTTAATGATCCATGTAGCATCATATCACCTTGAAGTTTCAAGAAGAATATCGACACTACTATCGCTTTTCTCCTTTAAAGGATATCAGCCAAAGCAATCCAATATACGTCGATATATATTTTTATCAATATACTTCCGGAAAGTATACTTAGGCATGAGAAGGGGGAAGAAACTTAGCAATCGGATGGAACCAGAAGATACCAAAGCTGCCGTTTGGGGGAGGCATCAAGAAACAAGAGGTGCAGCACGCCATCTCAAAACGGCATCTAAATCTTATTATATTGTTGCAACTGAACCAAAGATAGTTTAGTATTTGGTTGGGGAAGACAACAGTCCAATAGAAAGGACAAGAATGAATAGAATAAGATGAGGGTTATTAATCAATATTGTGACTAATATACTATAAGGAGAAAGCCACAAGGTCACCAGGGGGTGGCACAATGGCAGGTTCCAGGTAAGGTTTGAGGCCAGGAAATAACTAGTGCGGGGATCAGCAAAGTTGAATCAGCAGCGCTCCTAATTTAGAGAAGGTGCCCACAATCTGACCTAGTCTTTAAACTGATCCATGTCGTTAGATATTGTCATACCAATGTTGTAACTGTGCTGTTTTAGCAGAGTTACACGGGGCAAATATTTAGAAACTAGGTAATAATCTTTATTGGGAGATAGTGATTATATAGTTCATGTGAATCAAGGATAGTAGGAACAATATTGGTGATCACACGGCTGGATGAAAGAAGGGGGTGGCTTGATCCTGATAATGAGTCAAGCGCCAAATCAAGGTATCCACCATAAAGTATCATCATCTATTCATGTTGTTAGATTTGGTAATTTGAGTTGGCTCCCTAGTCTGGCTTCAGGCGACCGGATAATTGGATTGCGGGTCACAAACCTGCTTGGTTGGAACCTTGCTGGTGGGTCAAGCCTGCGGTTTTGACACACACACCCTCCTGGCTGAAGGTTGGCCTCCTCTGGGGGCAGGTTGTCAGGGAGGTTGTCAGGAGCCCAGGCGCCGTATTGAATCAGTTGATGTTTGTTGGCAGGAAGGGCGGTTTCTAGTTGCTTCTGTCCTGCTTTGCAGGGTTGTAGGTGATTGCGGTGTAAGGTCTTGTCTTGCTTGTGTTTCCCAAGCCCTTGCACAAGGTAAGTATTATTGTTGTTTACCTTCAGAATGATTGCTGGCCCTACTTTCTTGGGTTGTAGTTTGCTCTTGTCAACATTCATGACCCAAACTTTGTCCCCAACTTTGTGTCTATTGTGGATGGGAACAAATGTCTTTTGTAGGCGTTTATTTTCTTTGGCTGTTTGCTCGCTGTTGACCTCTACTACTTGAGGGTCCGAGCAAGGGGGGACTTGACTTGGAATTTCCAACTTAGGTCCTGTCAATGCTTTAATGATATTTGGCTGTGTGCCATATACCAGTTCAAACAGGCTTTTTCCGGTGGATCTGTTCACTTGGGTTTGGCACACAAGTAGTGCAGTCAATAGCTGCTTATACCAGTCTTTAGGTCTCCCGGCGGTGAGTTTGGCTAGGGCTTGCACAAGACTACCATTAAGCTGCTCTACACGTCCATTGGCCTGTGGGTGGTATGGTGTTGTGACAGTGTGTTTGACCCCATTCTTGGTGAGGTACACATTGGTGTCTTTGGAGGTCAATTTCTTGCCTCCATTGGTTATCAGGAGTTCTGGCTTTCCAAACCTGCTGATTATTTCTTTGCCAATAAATTGTCGGACATTGTTGTTGGTGTGTGCCTTCACCACTTGGGCTACTGGCCACCTTGTCGCTAAGTCAATGGCTGTGATGATGTATTTTTTGTTGTTGTGCTTTCCTGGCATGAGGCCCACAATGTCAAGAGCCATTACTTTGAATGGTAGTTGGGTCCAGATGGGGAGTACAGACTTTGGTAGGGTTTTGCTTTTGGCAAACTTTTTGCAGACCTCGCACTGTTCTAGCACTTCCTGGACATTGCAGTATAAGGTTGGCCACCAGGCTTTATGCTTTAGGAACTCGTATAGATTTTGGCTCTTAGTATGTCCAAGATCTCTGTGGTATCAAAGAATGGTATCAACTCGCTGATGTGTGGGAATGTAGGGAATGGTTGTGCCATCTGCCATTTTTCTGTGAAGAGTCCCGTATACATCAGCAAAGAGATGTTGATTCTTGATGACTGATTCTTTGGTGATGTCGGTTGTGCCTGCAGGAATCCTTTGTCTTTTGTACGTAGCACTAAGAGAGGCCAGTCTGGGTTGAGCCCATTCTCTCCTCTTGAAGCATGGACATACAGGCAGGACAGGGTGTCTGTCATGGTGAGTTTGGCCCTGGGCTTATATTGGATGAACATGTTAAACCTTTCTAATATTTCCATCTACTGCGCTTGGCGGCGTGACAGATTTGCTTGCATCTTGAAATAGATGAGCAACTTGTGATTGGTTAGTGCTGTGAATTCTTCCTGCCGTTCTAGGTAACAGCACCGTTTGACTAGGCAGTGTACAATGGCCAGCAGTTCCTTGTTGTGGATAGGGTATCAGCACTTGCTATTTTGTCAGTTTGCGCAATTTGTAGGCTATGGGCAGGAAGTCACTATCACTATTCTTAATTTGTAGTACTCCCCCAATGGATGCATCTGAGGCGTTGGTTTCTATCTGGTATTCCCTGTCACATTTGGGGTATTGCAGGATGGGAGCTGTAGTGAGCTTCTCTTTGAGGCGTCTAAAACAGAGGTTACGTTGGGGGGACCATACAAACTTAGACTTGGCGCCTGTTATGGCAGACAAGGGGGCAGTCAAGACATCACAGTTGGGTATGAAGCGTTGTACATAGACCACCATTCCCAAGAAGGTGTGTAGTTCTGACTTTTCCTTAGGAGGTGGTATCTTGCAGATGGCTTGTATCTTTTGACTGTTGGGTTTGATGCCATCTTTTGATACTATGTGTCCCAAGCAGGGTAGTTGCTCCCAGAAGAACCGGCATTTGGAGGGTTTGGCCAACAGTTTGTGTTGTGCCAAGGTCGCAAAAACCTCTTCCAGGTCTTTGTGGTGCTGTTCCACCAAGGAGCTGTAGACAATAATGTTGTCCAGGTACACTAGGGCATGTTTGCCTATGTGTGGCGCAAACACTTTGTTCATGAAGGTTACAAAGGTAGACGGGGCATTGGTCATGGCAAAGTTGAGTACCATGCATTTGTAGGAATTGTACTTTATGCAGAAGGCTGTTTTGGGGATGTCTTCCTCCTTGATATAAATCTGATTGTAGCCTGCAGTTAGATCAATCTTGGAGAAGACTGTTGCTCCTCCCAAGGCGTCAAAAAGGTTGTCAATCAGTGGCAGTGGGTGACAATTCTTAATGGTGACTTTGTTTAAGGCGCGGTAGTCTGTGACCAGGAGTAAGGTACCGTCTTTTTTAGCCACAAAGAATACAGCAGCCCCAAAGGGAGACTGAGAGGGCCAGGAAAGTCCTTTTTCTAGTGCCTCCTTGAGATAGATGTATAGGGCGGCGTCCTTGGTTGAAGTCAGTCTGTAGACGGGGCGTACCTTGGGTACAGCCCCCTTGAATTGGATAGAGTGTTGAATGTGTTTCTCAGGGGGCAGCCCAGGTAACGCTTTCTCATAGATTTATGGATGGCAGGCCACATTGTTGCGGTCTTGAGGCTTGGAGGTATCCTGGTGGTCCTTGAAGTGTATGATTTCATACTGACAGAAGTCCCAGTCAATTCCCTTCAGGTTTTCCTTCTTGTCCAAGGTCTCAGTGATGCGTACAAAGACGTGGTCATGTAGGAGTTGGTCTACAGAGTCCGGGTAGATTTGGTGGTTGACACCTTCACGCTTGATGGTCAACACTGAGGTTGCCCAGTCCATGTGCGGGTTGTTTTTCTTAACCAGTCTAGTCCCAGTACAATTTTAAACTTAGGGAAGTCAATGACGGGACCTTGGATGGTGGAGTGAAGGTTCTCAAGCATGACAGAGAAGGGGGCAGTTTCTTTTGTCATGGCAATGTGGTGTTCATCAGCCAGGACCACATTTTTAATCCACAAAGGATTAGTGGCCAGCTTGAATTTATCCACAAAGCTACTGTTGACTAAGGTTCAATCTGCACCCAAGTCCATGAGTGCTGAGCCTGTTTAACTGCAAATTCGGAAAGGGTAAGACATCAATTTATTGAGATGTCTGGCAATGGTGTATAGTACCAGGTCCTCTGAGGGCACTTGGATCATTGGGCATTGGTCTACGTCCTCGGGTTGGTATTCATTGTTAGTTGAGTCAGGAGTTGCGTGGGGAGAGCTTGGCTTGCTTAGTGCTCTCCCCGGGCTTTCCCCTCATCTTGGTTGCCTTGGGTGGCAGTGACATGGAAATGAGTGCAATTTGACTGGCCATTACTTCCATTTTCTTGCCCATTAGAACCCGTGGGTTTGTGGTTGGTGTTGTTTCTGTTGCCTCCAGGAGGTGGTCAAGTAGAGTGCCTGCTTGGATGGGAGTCCTTGGGTCTTTCTTGTTTCCCAGTCTGTGTCTTGTGTAGAGCGTTGGCTGTTTTGTTCTGCTTTTTCTGCTTTACAGTACAGGCTTTGCAGGTTGGTTACCTGGTCCAGGTTCACATGCCTCATCACGTGCACCTTGAGGGCGTTGTAGTACATGAGGTGTGTAGCTGGGGTGTCAAAGGCCATGTTGGATGGGGCACAAAGACAGAGTTCCTTGTAGGTGCGGGTGAGTTCTTTAATGGTGCCTGTCTGGGTCAGGCTCTTCACTTGGCAAATGATCATGAGCGCTGTATCTTTAAGCACAAATCTTACCAGGAAGTCCTGTTTGAAGGTATCCCAGTCCTTGTCAGTGTGCTCTTTGTGCCACTTGTCACACCAGGTGCCAGCGTCATGGGCCAGGCAAATTGAAATCTCTGCAATTCAAAATTGCTGTGGGCATTCCATCTGGGTCAGCTTGCTCTGGGCAGACTGGATCCATGCGGCAGCGTTGTCATTGTTGGCCCTGGCAAAGGGTTCCAAGGTGGCGCTGTGAAGCCTTTGTGCTACATAGGTGGGCATGGTGGTTTTTTCAGCTGGTTGCAGCATCAAGGAGGGCGCCTGAAAGAACCCTTGCGCAGACATGGCGTTGAAGGCAGATAGCGGGATCACTGTGTTTTGGTAGAGGACAAACCCATCAGGTATCTCGGTACCAGGAGTATACAGAGTCCTGTTGGACAGGAGGCCAGAAATGATTCTGTTGAGGATTTGTTGGCTGCAGCGTGTGCGGGGAACAGGCGGAATTTTTCAAGATAAGGTAGGATGGAGAACCTACCTGTGCTACCAATGTTGTAACTGTGCTGTTTTATCAGAGTTACACGGGGAAAATATTTAGAAACTAGGTAATAATCTTTATTGGGAGATAGTGATTATATAGTTCATGTGAATCAAGGATAGTAGGAACAAGATTGGTGATCACACAGCTGGATGGAAGAAGGGGGTGGCTTGATCCTGATAATGAGTCAAGCGCCAAATTGAGGTATCCACTGTGAAGGATCATCATCTGTTCATGTTGTTGGATTTTGTAATTTGAGTTGACTTCCTAGTCTGGCTTTGGGTGACCGGATAATTGGATTGCAGTCACAAACCTGCTTGGTTGGAACCTTGCTGGCAGGTCAAGCCTGTGGTTTTGACAAGTTGTGGGGCAACTCATTGAGCACACTCTGTGTATTGTGAGACACGTTGGCAGGCAAGAGGGAAATATTGGTTGCAACACCCCCTTGCCCCCTGTTTGTTGTCAGGTACCAGGATTGGAACTTGTGGGAGATCTGGGAAGGTTTGCACAAAGAGTCTTTATGTGAAAATAGTGTGACAGGGGCGCAAGTGGTCATGGTGGAGTGTTTTGGTGTTTCCTTGGGTTATCTTCAAGTTGGTAGGTATTATTGTTGTAGATGGCTGCTACTTTGAAGGGCCCAGGATAATTGGTTGCCAATTTGGTGGAGTTAGGATTGAGGGTGTAGACAGAGTCACCTACAGCATTCCTTGCTTTAAGGTGCTTTGTCCCCCCTTGGTCTTTTCTTGTTCAATATTGCAGACCTTGGCTTGCCATTAGCTCAGGGAGGGGATGGTTACAAAGGGAGGCTTTGCGGGAACTGTAGACCATAGCTTCCCCTGCTCCACCCCTATCAGGCCATTGGGAGTCCCAAAGGCCAAGGTGCTGGGGCTGAAGTCCATACCTTGGTTGATCCTGGTATGTAATATGAGTAGGTTAGTGAGTAGATGTTCAGTCCAGGTGGTGTTTGGGTTCTCCTGTGAGAGCTTGGCTGTCAGGAATGTCCTTTCTATAATTCCTGACAACAATCTATTCCTTGGTTTAGGAAAAGATAGCTTTCCTTCTTTGATTTCTTCTGAATCTTCTATAATTATTGGGTTAGTTAGTAGTAAATGTTCATTTTTACCAGATTATAATTGCCCCAATATGGTTCCAGATGCTGGGGTTTCAACAACAGGGTTCAAACCCAGGTCTTCTTTTGTCTGCATTGACAGTCAATTGCTTGAAGAAATGGTTAGTATGATAGACCAGGGCCAATCATTACCTTCAAAATTCAATCCCATTCAATCAGATCTAGCAACAATCAATTTCAAGGGTTCTTTTGAGCGCTCTGGTGATGTTGACATTGCTTTTGACCTTGGTTTCAATATTGCTGTTCCGTTGACTACTGGTTCTGTTACCAGTCCCTGCCCTCCTTCCTCAGTTTTATCTGGGGGATAGCTGGGTACCTCCTGTTGTTGCTTGACATTTTGGCTAGTTAACCCCAAAAATTAGTATTTTTAACCTACTGAGGTCAGTACAATGACTTCAGAAAGTCAAATAATTCTACTTTTAACTCCAACACTCCAGGGTCTCCAAATTTCTCCAACTTCATCACCATGGGGGGTGATCTCCTTTATGTTACCTTCAATTTATCTTTTACTACCATTCTATATAAGCTGGTAGGCTATGATCTTTTATTTGTTCAATCAATAAAGTCTACATTCACCCAAAGTGAATCATTTGCTTACCTTTTTAAGTTGACTTAAGCTTTAAAATCCAAAACCATGAGATTACCCAAGGCTCCTCTTATGGAGTCTCTTGGGTATAAATGGTTGTTTTGGATAATCTTGCTGCCGGCTGTATTGGCCAGCATTTTGATTGGTTTGCATGCAGATTTGGGTACCTCTCCCAAAGCACAATTTCTAGACAGCTCTTGACGCTGGGTGATACCCGGAGTATGTTATACTGCTACATCTTTATCACATAACCCACCTCTCAGAGAAGAGACCAATAATTATTCATCCACATCCCAGATTCCCGGACCCCAGTTCTTCTGTCCTTTGGCTTCTGCCTGCCTCCTGTGTTACTTGGGGGTGTACTTCTTGGGACAGTTTAACCTGCTGCTAGGCAGATATCATGTTTTTGGAGAACTATTTCATCTAGGAATGGCGTCCTTGCCTGTAGGATCCTTGGTAACCAGATTAAATACCTCTGCCATCATTCATCACCTAGGAAGATTACTTCCTAGTGGGTGGGTGCCTGACATTGGCAATCAATTGTACTAGGAAATCATTCAGTCATTCTACATGTCTGTTGGTTTGTGGGTATTATGGGGTGGTGACTACCTGTTGGAGTAGTGTTCTTGGCACAGTAGGCCTTCATAACTTTCCCTACAAGTTCCGGTCCCCTGTTGATAATGAGACACTTGGGACATCAAAAGCGCACCATAATCTCCTTATCAATGCAACAGGTAATGGTGGTGGCTTTATGGTTGGTAGTTGCCTACGCTACAGGCCAACAAGTGAAATAGTTGATTGTTGTGATGATGTACTTCTTGCCCAGGTTGTCCTCCGGTAAGGGGCCAAAAATGTCAAGAGCCCACTGTTCAAAGGGTTCCATGGCTTTGATGGGGAGAACCAATTTGGATGGAGCAGGTTTAGATGTGTTTTTTTTCACATAAAACATATGTCTCAAGGAGTTTAAGAATGTCCTGACACATGCAGGGCCACCAGACCTTGCACCTCATGATTTTGAAGAGGTTTTGTCCTCTGATATGACCCAAGGTGTGGTGGTAATTCAGGATAGTGTCTCCTCATTGTGTGGTGGGAATGTAAGGTGTCTTCTTGCCTGCTTTTGCCTGGTGGCAGACATTGCCAGTTTCAGTGGTGAACTGGCTTTTGTTATCCCTCAGATTGGAAATAGTTACAGAGTTGAGGCTCTCATATTGAGTAGCCTCAGGGCGCCAGCAGTGCATGGGCCAGCCTGGGTCCAAGCTGTCATCCCCAGTGATGGACGCTACGTAGAGTTGTGAAAGAGTGTCATCTGGACAAGTTCCTTCCCAGGTTTGTATTCAATGTGCAACTGGTAAAGAGACAGATCTTTGACTCATCCTGCCTGGAGTTGGGACAAGTGTGACTGGGTATTGAAATACTGAAGGGACTTGTGGTATGTTAGGACCTGGGATGGAAATGTGGCTTCTTCCCAGTAACAACACCATTTCTTGACGCAGTGCACAATTGCCGCTAATTCTTTGTCATTGATTGGGTAACATTGTTCTGAGTCAGTGAGCTTCCTGGATTTGTAGGCCACAGGAAGAAAGACACCTTTTTCAGTTTCCATCCTTAGCACACCTCCTATGGCTCTGTCAGAGGCATCAGTCTTGAGTTTGTACTGGCAGTTATGATTGGGAAATTGCAGTACTGGTGCTGTTGTGAGTCTCTGCTTCAATGTCTCAAAGGCTTTATCTCTGGCAGGAGTCTAATAGAAGCGCTGTTTAGTGTTAAGGAGCTCAGTGAGGAGTGCAATTAGTTTCCCACAATTAGGGACAAGCTTTTGCACATAGGCAACTATTCCTAAGAATGTACACACCTGACCCACATTGGTGGGAGGTGGCATGCTTGTGATTTCCTTGATTTTGGCAGGGTTGGTCTTTATCCCTTAGGCAGAGATGGTTTGCCCAAGGAACAAGAGCTCCAACTTGAGGAATTTGCATTGGGAGGTTTTAGCCTTCAACTGGTTCTTCCAAAGAGTGGCAAGGACAGCACAGAGGTGTTGGAGGTGCGTGGTTTGATCTTGACTAAAGACAATAATGTTGTCAAGGTACACAACAACACACTTTACAATCAGATCTCCAAAGGCTTTGTTCAACAACATGGTAGATATAGAGAGAGTGCTGTTTATCCCAAAGGTCATGACTTGGCACTCAAACAACCCATAGCGCGTACAAAAGGCTGTCTTGGTGTTGCCCCCTTGTGCAATGCAGACCTGGTTGTACCCCGCAGTGAGATTAATCTTACTGAAGACCTTTTCACCCACAAGCGTATCAAACAGGCTGTCAATTAGCGGCAGGGGGTACTTTTTTTGACTGTCACCTCTTTTAGTATGTCATAGTTGGTTACAAGACTAAGGGACTTGTCCTTCTTGGCTACAACAAAGACTGCAGCCCCATATAGAGATAGATGGGCGGATGAAGCCCTTATTGAGTGTGTCTACAGGGGGTTGGCAAAGAGTTTTGTCCTCCTTGGGCGTCAAAAAATAGAGAGGTTGTACCTTGGACAGCAACCCTTGTAACTGGACAACCTGTTGTATTTCTCTTGGAGGGGGAAGGTGATCTAGAGTTTCACTGAATACATCCTTGTATACCTCAAGAAGTGATACTAGTACAAGAGGTGCTGGTGTGTCTAAGGGGGTGTCATAATGAGCTAAAATGTGATGGATTTGATGGACATTAAATTTGAAGTCAGATCCAGAACATAATTATACATAGTTAATCACTCAACCAAATGATTGAGAACTAGTGGATACCAGAACATTCTGGATTTCACTCAAATTCTCTCAGTAATTTGGAAATTTGGAGGTTACACAAAGGGGCAACAAACAAGGCCTTCAATTCCATAATTAAGGCTCATACTTGGCGCTTGAGTCTGGAAACCTAAATGGAGGTGACATCAATAATCTGCTCACCTGATCAATCCCTACTTCCAGGTGTCAAATCAATAGCCTATATTGATACTGATTTTTGATTATGGTATTGATGCCAAACCTGGCCTAATTCCCCGGCCTTCCATCCCACCAATTTCCCCTCTACCAATTTCCCACCTCTCTGTATATACTTGGTTTTTATATGAAATAAAGGTAATTTTTTACCCTCACATATTGTCGACTCCTATCTTGGTTTTACTATCCTGCATTCAGGTATAGTAATCAAACAATTACCAGAGTTAATTTTTGCTAGCTATACCCAACAGTCTAGACATACAACATTTGGCGCTCATGGCAATTTTTGAACCAACATCTGGCCCTTCCAACCCCCACAATTCCTTCTTGGTGGAGGGAAGGATGCCTTGTGACAATAATAACACCTAACAAGACATATCCAGTGGTCTTGCCCAACTCCAACAATCCATGGATGATATCCCCCGGCCCTCACCACTTGGCAACCAGAGCCCCCTACTATTGACTGCGCCTGCACCCATGGAAGTGAATGCTAATGCCAGTCCCTCCAAAGGAGCCATCTGGCAATCCATGACCAGAATGGACTAAGGCGAAGACAACAAAGGTTAACAAACACAAATGCTGGCCATTCAACATCCCTCTGCAGAGATATCCATGGAGAGATTTCATAACATAAGCATGGTAAACCTTGATCAACTTTGTAAGGATCTCCAAACTGCTAAGCATGTGAAGAAAGCATCCAGAATTTTGCCTACCCAGCCATCTGCCACAACTGAGTACACTTGGGGCGCCTACAGAGCTTGATACAAGATCAGGGAATAACAGTGACAAACCAGCAATAGTTTCTTCAGCTTTTATACCACATCTGACTATCAACTTTGAGTTAATGAACAACCAGCTCTCAGAAGTGGTGACAGTTGAGAACATCATTATCCCCTGGTACAAAGAAGTTGAGCAAGGAATGAACTCTCTGGTCCCCCATCAAGTGATCCAGACCCTTTGCCACCAAGGGTTGGACTCAAAAAGGATTGTCACAGTGGCAGCACAAATCAAGGAGAATGGACCAGTCATCCGTGAGCTGGTCCAGGAGGTGATCATATTGAGCCAACGTCTGACAGCTCTTCCCTTGGAAGGCCCCAGCCAACCTTTGATATCTACTCCTTTCACTTTGAGCACAATGATGAATAGAGATATATTTGAACTCTATGACTACCTATTAAAATTACAACATGAAGTGAAGGAAGCAGGTATTGACTTGACTTTCATCTATTGTGAGTTTGACAAAGTCAAAAACAAGGTTGATGGATTTCAGGCTGAGAAAGCCATCTTGTCTAGCTGGTGCCAAAGCCAAGAAAAAACCAACACTGAGAAGATCTCAAAGCTCCAGGAGGCACTGACCAACCAGAAGAAGAGTATAGACCTACTGGAAGAGAACTTAGATGTCACTTGTCTGGAGAACCAGACCTACACAGATGAACTGGATGAGCACAAGGCACTGATGGCTTTTATCCAAGACCAGTTGGAGAGAGCAAACAGCAAAATGGCTTCACTGGAAAAGAGTCTGAATAGTCTCCCAAATCAACACCAGCACATGGAGACTGGACACCAATCTCAAAGCAGGTACCAGACCTCATCTGGGAAAGAAGAGTATCACAGCCTGAAAAGCAACAAAGAGACCAAACAAAGGCTCCCTTGTTCTATCTGAGTGCTAGAAGTGGTGACAAAAAAGGTGGTCCAGTCACAGTTACCATTGAAGATACTGTGCAAGATCTCAAAGCACGCTGAGAAGAGGCACACAAGGCTGCTTCTGAAGTCTGCTTTGCTGCCTCACGGCCAAGCACAACAGATCTGCTTCCCCTATTTGGCAGGCTGCACCAGCTACAGCTGCAGCCCATAACACTTTGTCACTATTCAAACCAGCTAACCTCCCCAGGTTTGACAGAAAGAGTAATATATCCATGTTCCTCCAGCTATATCAGAACCCAATGTATGGGGCAGATGAAGCTATGAAGGATTTTACAATAATCAACTGTCTGAACACTGACACACAAACACTGATA
>QTSX02002596.1:0-17761 GCA_014839935.2 Entomophthora muscae | reverse complement strand
TTGAATCCTGAATCTTGCGCAACTTGGATTTTGTTTAAATCTGAAATCATTTTGTTTAAATCTGAGGTATTTTTGGTTGTTGCCATAGCTTTTAAAACTACTTGTTGCAGATTGAATGAATTAGACATTAAGTCGTCCATCTAGGAATCAAGCAACAGAACAGTTGCACAATTGCTTTATTGCGTCCTGATTTTACTAAGGATAAAGACGTTTAAAACGCCTCTAAAACGGGTGTTCAAAGCGCCTTTCAAATGCGCATAAGGCACAGGCTTTACTTCCAAGGTTAATAATAGAACAACAAAGTTATTTCCATCTGCCTCCTTAAGGAAAGCCGCATGAAACTGGTCATTCTCTTGTGTGGGACTTTCTGCTGTGCCAATCCACTCTCCTTCATTAGGGAAGTCCTTCTATCTATGCCTCCCTTCCCCTGGTGGCAATTCCCCCGCCTTACACTATATAAGTGTGATACTATCATAATAAACACTAGTTTTGTCTTATTATCTTCTTATATTTTTCTGTCCTTACCCACGCTGTCACTATATCACAACAGGTATAGTATTAAGATAAAGAATTAGTAGACTAACTATTTGTAGAAATCAGCACACAGGCTGCATATTTTACGGCACTACTGTAATTGGATATTTTCACCTCCAGTTGCCTTGGCAATAAGAAATCAAGTTGCCTCCCAGAGGCCAGCTGTGGTCATTGAGGCAACTTGGTTTCCTATTGCCAAGACAACTGGAGGTGAAACTATCCAATTAAATGCAAGCACATTGTCAACAACATATGAACAATCACCACAACAAGGAAAAAGCAATTTGATATAAATAGAATTTAATATATAATTCTATTTTATTATTAGTGTTTTCTAAAATCAACTGTAATCAAGAATCCTTAATAGCAATACAAAAGACAGATTGTTACAGCAGCAAACCCTTATATAAGTCAAAATAACAAGTATAAAGAGAAAGGTAATGTGTATAAAAATAATTAAAGTCCTCAAGTGACAATGTTTAAATCAATGAGCTAAAATCATAGTGTAGTAATCTGGTGATTTTTCACTTTGAAGTTTTTCCTTTCCCACCTCTCCTTCCTTCCTCAAAATAAGTTTGTTTGGCCCTGGCATAGCCAGGGGCCATAAAACTTTTAAAAATTTCTGTGTCATCAGGAGGGTGGCTCATATAGCATTGTATGGGGTAGTGGTTGCTATATTAGTGATTTGGAGTGCATAATATTGTATTATTTCCAGATTTAGACAATTTTACACTTCAATTAATTTTTATGTCTAAACATGATTATCAAAATTGAATTTTCCATTTGATTTTATGCAGAATGGTGCTTCTTAATTTGGACTGATTTGTCCCCTTTTTTACTGTACATTCAATTTGGATTTCAGTACCTGCAATTATTATTTGAGTTTACTAGTGGCATTTATTTATGATTTGAAATTTGTTTCTTGGATTTGACAATTCTGCAATTACAAAAAACATAGTAAACTTAATGAAAATGGTTGATGAATTTGAACACTTCACATCTGATTCCAGTTAATTCTTTTCATCCATTGGAAATATGCAGTTTGACTTGAAATTTACAAAGTGTCTATGAGTTCTTGTATTTATAAATATTAAAATAAAAATATAAAGAATTCAATTTAATTTGAAAAAGGCCATCCCGCAAATGTGATTTGAAATTTGGACCAAGGATTTGACAATCCCACATTTTTACGTTCAGGTTCTGAATTTACAGTATGTTTGCAACTGCAAACAGGAAAAATAAGGTGGATGGTTGTTTAGGAGGTATATATGGCCTTTGAGTTCAACATCAACAGTTTGATATTCTAAAAACAAAGCTGGGGCTTTTTCATCAACATAAGCGTTAAGTGATTGGGAGTGGAAGTGGTTAGGATAAAGTGCAAAATTAGGTGTGATCTGCTTTTGAAAAACAGAAAAGGACTAAAGGTAATAAGCTATTAAAAAATATTAACTTTAAAATTTTAACTTCTCTTTTCAAAGAAATTAAAAACTCTAAAATTAATAGCATTTCCTCAAAGCATGAAATGAATTATGTAAAAATGAGAATATAGGCTGTTTGGACTCTTATAAAATTAAATTTTACTGTTTGACTTTTGAAATATGGCTCAACCCGTGAAACCATGACAAAGAGGCTTATCTATGCAGATTACCCAATTTTAGAATATGTAGATTAAACTTCAAAGGGTCAAAAATTGTTTAAGAATAAACTTGCAACTTGGATTTATTTGATATAGTTTGATACAATTGGATGTTTAAACTATATGCTAAGAATTGACTTTCTTGAAAAAAGAGAGCTTTATTAAATTAAAAAACTGATTCATTTTAGATTAATACAGTGGTTTTCAAAGCTATGGCTCTAAGCAAAATCAATTCATATTTGAAAAATAGAAGTAAGCTCAAATATATTACAGTAGTTTTCAAACCTGTTGAGATAAACATATATTATTCTGTTTAGAACACATGAACTCAGTCACAAAACAAATTTCAACTGGAACCAGTTGAAGGTTAATTTACTCAATAAAACTTCCATTTATCTATAGCTGGAAAACAAAAACAGTCAATCATACAACAAAAATAGAGTCAAGTACTGAATTCCAAAAATGAGATAGCAAAAACACGGAACTCAAATTCAAAACGCACACAATCCAGTCACTTCCTGAAGCATTCTACATCAAATTTGATACTGAGTGTGTGTCAAATACAATACAAACAGAGAACACATTAGGTTCAGTCACAAAAGTGATGAACTCAAACACAAAACAACTCATTTTTTTTTGAAAAAATCAATTATTTTTGGGACTCAAATTGGACATAGTGGATTTTAGGAGTGAATCCACCAAAATCTATTCAAGGAACTAAAGCATTATTTCCAATGTACGTCCATCTAAATTTGGACATTTATGTCTGAGAGAATGTCTCAAATAGGAGCACTTATTTAAATAAAATTAGGTTTCTAGAAATACTTTGCTTTTCTGTTTCTAAAAGAATTTTTATGGCTTTCAGTTAGTATGAGTTTCACCAGTGAAGATAACTTTGATGTTGTTGAGGAGTAGTACCAGGAACTACTCCAAGCTCAGGCTGCTGAGCTTAGGAGCGCAACCACTGCATTTCTTGTGTACACCCAATTTAATGCAAGTCATGAGGAGGCTGAGTTGTATGTGTCACCAGGCCCATCCACAGATGGTTTTTCTGATAGCCAATATGGTGCTCCCAAGACCAGGCCTAACCCGCGCCTGTGCCACATTTTAGAGACTGGGCAACTGTGGCCCCCTCCATCCACATACAATCATTGCCCAAGAATTCCTGCCAAGTAAACCTTGCCCTGTCTAATCTGGGTCCCTTTTTTTCCAAAGGCCCCCAAAAAAGTTGCATCATAACCAATGAAATCATATAGGAGATTGTAAGCCTAAAGCAGAGTGGCGTAAATTTTGTTAAAATTGCCACTCAGCTTTAAAATTTACTGAGGTGTGATCAAGTAGGAGTTCCAGGCCCTGTTGAAGAGAGGTGGTACCAAGCTGGCTGGAGAAGCCAAAAAATCAGCAAGATTCTCAGATCAAGGAAGCATATCCCATCATGCTTGACCTTCTGGAACATGACCCATACCTCCAATTGATCGAGTTATGTTGATTACTTGAGCTCCAGGCATATTCATTACCAATTGCACAGAAAAGCTCTGGATGCATGAACTGTGGGCCTGCACTGATTCTGACCAATTAGCTGGCTGGATGAGTTGTATGATGGATCTGATTTGCCCTATGACCCTGCATTGGTGCCACCATCACCCGCGGCCTGTCCTCTATTCTGGACAATGTCATATTTATATCCTATTATAAATTTTCATTGTAGTTTCATGATTATGGCACTCCGAGTGAAAAGAAATCTCTCAAGGGGCAAAAGAAGTGGGAACTGAAGGGAATTGTGATTGGTAAGTCTCTAGCAGCTTCCCAAAAAAGGGACTATTTTTTACCAAACCATGACCAGCTACACCAATGGGTACTGGTACAGGAAATTCCTCTCTGGCCTCTTTTCTAGCTGGAGCTTGGCCAATTTAAAATTCAGAATATTTCTTTGCCACTAAATGAAGGCACTGAAGTGGCCTCCAAAAAACAAGCAGAAGGTCATGATGTTTTTAATTTTCCCTGCCAGGAATGCTGATCTTCACCTGGGTGATGTGTTGTTCTTTAACATTGGAAACACCATCCATATGCGCAACCCCACAACCTTCAGCCAGGTGGTTAGTACAGCCAACAACCCCCTCAATGATGTTTCCCTGTCAGAAGATTGCTGACATATTTACAAATATGGCATTTAATGCTCCAGCAACAACCAATCACCAAAGGATCCCCAGCTACCACCTTGTGACTCCCCAGTGTACAAGCCAATCACCATCCTCTCCCAATTGGAATATGATGTCTTATACAATCAATTCCTCTAAGCCAATCAGTCACCCTATTCCTATTGGGTCCTCCAGCTGCCCTAGTCCCCATCTAATGCTTCTAGGTGACCAGCACCAACCCCACCAGCCAATCAAGTCCCCCCCCTCAACCCAGTCTGCCACCTAATTTGCATTGCCCAATCCCACCCCCCAATAAAACTTGCCCCCAATAATTTTATCATGCCACAAGTTAACTTTGGCTGCTTTAATAGTGATTAATTATATTTTTCTATTATAACTTTATTATATTTGAGAACTACAATAAAGCAAATTTTAAAAATACAAGTGCTACAGACCAACCAATTGGAATGGTCACACATGTGGCGTCCTTTGTGCTTGGATCAGACCAGACACGCCTCAGTTAGTGCAACCAGTTTAACTTGATGAAATAAGCCTGGTGGAAAAAATAGATGCCTTATTTTCAACAGGCTTATTTTATTAAGTTAAAGTGGTTGCACTAACTGGGGCATGCCTGGTCTGAGCCAAGCACAAGACACTACATGTACGCCCATTCCAATTGGCTGGTCTGTAGCACTTTTAGTTTTTAAATTCACTTTATTGTAGAGCTTTGGATATATTAAAGTTATAAAAGAAAAAAATATAGTTAATTGAAATAATCCATTACAACACATATCTCTCTAAAATAAATGATCTACCTTTAACCAGTGAAAGTGGCTATTTTTTAACAAATGTATACTTTGGGTCAAACTTGGCATACTGATTCAAGAATAAATCATGTTTTACTTGGACAGAACATATACATGACAAAATATGTTGTTCATGATACTAAGATTGGGTTGGTTTACATGCTCTAAAATATATGATCTACATATAACCCATGAAAGTGGCTATCTTTTTAATAATTATGTACTTTGGGTCAAACATGGAATATTGATTCAAGAATAAATTATATTGTACTTAGAAAAAACATATACATGGCAAAATATGTTGTTCATGATACTGAGATTGGGTTGGTTTATGTGCTCTAAAATATATGATCTATATATAACCCATGAAAGTGGCTATCTTTTAATAAATATGTACTTTGGGTCAAACATGGAATATTGATTCAAGAATAAATCATGTTTTACTTGGACAGAAAATATACACGACAAAATATGCTGTTCATAATACTAATATTGGGTTGGTTTACGCACTCAAAAATAAATGATCTACATATAACATGTGAAAGTGGCTATTTTTTAACAAATGTATACTTTGGGTCAAACTTGACATATTGATTCAAGAATAAATCATGTTTTACTTGGACAGAACATATACATGGCAAAATATGTTGTTCATAATACTAGGAATGGGTTTCTACATACAATAAATATACATAATATCAGTATCAAATGAATAGTAGCACTTAAAGCTAATAAAAAGTCATAAGTAAAATCAATATATATTTATTTAAAATCTATTAGCTATAATAAAATAGATATAGTTTATTGGGACATTTTATTAGTATAAAAAGGGATGGGATAAGTACAAGGAAAACATGGCAGAATTGGAGGCAATGATAAAGGAATTGGATGCAGCAGTAGCTAAAATCAAGGAGGCCAATCAAAAGGTGAAGGACATGCTAAAGGAGGTGGTGTTAGAAGACAAAAAATTAGACAAACTTACTGTGAAGACCGTGAAAAAGAAGATTCCCAAAACTGCCAACAAACTTGCAACCAGGCTCCTAAATGTACAAAAAGATGTTCTTGCTGATCTACAGTTCAAGCCACAGGGGTTCACAACTGCAAAGACGTGGTCAAAGGACCTGAGATGTTTGAGCAGCTAAAAAATAAAAAGAAACAAAAACCAACAGAAGAAAACCAGGAACCAACTAGTGACAAGTCCTGTGAAGCAGCCCCTGTCAAGGGAGCAACAGGTAAAGATATAGAAGAAGGTAAAAATATAATATCAAATAAATAAAAAGATTTTAATAACTTTTTTATTTAGAAGAAATAGAAGGAGAAGTCTGCCAGTATCTAAGACTGTACATATTGCAAACATTCTACAGCAACTACATCCCCCACATAGGGCGTCAGCTGGTCCTGACGCCAGCCAACGCCTCTGAAATGATTAATAAATTAAAAAAATTATTCTATGAAACAAGAACAACTTACATCACTTCAACCAAATCAAGACAACACCAAATGGCAGGTCTCAGCTTTGGCTGCAGCCCCCAACCTGCAACTCAACCAGTACGTTCCAGATATTAGCTTCTGCGGGATCTTTGTCATGCTTGTTTGGGATTTTATCCAAACTATGCTGTACCAAAACCTACCCAAGATGGAAAGAGAACAAAAATAAGTCCGTTTCTGTTTCCCCACCAAGCACACACTATTGCATATCCTAAAAAATTCAATGAAAAAATATAAAAACTTAGATATAGTTCTGCCACTGTCATGCCTGCTGTTGTAGGCGTCCTTGGAGACTTTAGGGCCTCCTGGTGCTCTGACAAGACTGGTATACTAAAAACAATGGGAAAACTCTTTACCACTACATCCTTTAAGAATAAAATTAGTACCATATATAATAAATTTTGTGAATTATCTGCCCTGTTTACAGGGCAGAGACTTCACTTGATTGTTAACCTAGGTCTTATTGTACTGATGCTTCTTAAAGCAGAAGACCACAACAACTCTGATGTGATAATAAAATTGGATTTAGTGCGCCATTTATTAGACAAAAAAATTGCCCCCTGGATACAACTCAATAGAGCATGTTATTCAGGATTCAGTTATTCTCATTGCCACCTATATGATGGCTGCTCCACCAGAAAAAACCTCCTAGCCAATTGTGTCACAATGCTCCTGTATTCTTCCTGCCACAATTTATTTAGTACAGGTCCAATGTCAACATACATGTTATCAATAGAAATTACTAGTCTATTTCAACGCAATGTCCTGGAATTCTGCCGCTCCCACCCCCAATAAAAGTCTACACCCAAATACTATTTTAAATTTCTATATATAATTTTTTTTAAAAAAATCTGCTCCAACCATCTATATTCAACAAATAAATACATAATAAAAAATATCCTGTGTATTTATCCATTCATCTTTATTGCTTTGTTAATTTTTTATAAACATGACAGTATATAATTGGAATCATATAAAAAACGTGAAAACACTAACCTAAATAAAATCATAATAATAAAAATATAAATATTTATGTGTTTTATTTGTCCATTTATTCATTAAATTTACTTTTCTTTGTTAATTTTTATTATACCTGACGCAATATGCAGAATCACAGAAATAAAGTTGAAATAAATTAAACTAAATAAAAACAAATATTAAAAAACTAAATCCAAAAAACATCAAGAACGGCAAAGCCTTTAATTGATTCTGCTGGAAAAGGCACACAGGGAGAAACAAATCCACGTGACCATAGAATTTGGCCACAGTTTCAGCTGGGAGGGTATGGACACCAACCTGCAGCAAATTGAACAAATCATTAGGCCCAGGTGGCACCCCCTTTCTTGAAAAATCTCTTGAGCCACCAAAAACCTCCTCAATTGGGTTGATGAATGGGGAATAGGAAGGGTGTAAAGTTACACCTCCCCCTTAGGCCTCCACTTCAATTCCTGCCAAATGCTTGGGGACTTCCACCAAATTGTGATGAACAATTATCCAAAAGTTACCAAAAAAGCCCTCAAATTAATACTTTTGGAATTATTCCAAAGATTCCCCACCTAACCCATCCAAGAGACACCTCTGGTTAAATATCATGTGCAAAAGCAGCCAGGAGCAGTGGTAGTTGCATCCAAAGTAGGTTCCTCAATTTTTTTAGTTGAGTCAGTTTTCCTTTTGATTCTCTCCATTCAAAATTTGACAAGATTTTACTGACTTGAGAAATGCACTAATATTAGCTCATATCATTGGTCAATTATTTTGGTGACATTTGATCTCCCACCCCAATTCCCTCCCCCTTAAATGAATGCAAGAGTTGTAAAAGACCTTGCTTCATCATTCTCTACTCTAATAAAGCTCAAAATTTGTTAGTGAAATTTGGCCATTTGGTTTTTCTGTTGCTTTTGGTGTTCAGTTGATTTCTTCCCCCCTTTGACCTCCCAGAAATTTTTGACAACAACCTTTTGGTTGTTGCTGAAACCGCAAATTTTGTTGTGGTTGAGAGCTTGGTTTTATTCCCTCTTAACCTGCTCCCCAATTCTCAAACAGGGAGGAAGAGAAGATGTAAAGGTGCTGTAGCCAATTGTTGAAAGGCAATGGCAACACCAGGCTCAATCACCTGGAATTCCTTGAGAATATTGGCCACCTTGTGAAGCCCAACATTATTCAATACAATAACATTGATGAAGCCCAGGCTTGTGCGCCTAAGTTGCTCCCAAACCAATCAGAGTAATTCAAGGAAGGTTGTACTATTGTGGGAACCCTTGATTATCCGGTATAGCTTAATACCAAGGAGACCAAGAAGGGCTACCATAGAGTACACAACAGACCAGACAGACACACACCAGGAGATGCCATTCTTTTTCCTTTTGGAGACATACCCATACTTGTTGCGCATGAAGGACGCAAAGGATGACTTGTCAATGTAGTAGAATTTGACGCTCCCCTTTTCCTTGAGAGAAGTTACTGTCTTGGTGTATTTTTGCTGGTAGACAATATTATCAGGGCTGTTTCAATTGTATGGAGAAACTCAGAGGTTTTCCCATGAGAAGTTTAATTTTTCACTGCTTGGTAGCACGTGGAAACCAACGCCTGGATTCTAAAAGCAGACTCAACCACTGACTGAATATTTTCTGGTTCAAGATGACAGTTCCACTTGATCCACTGACAGATGGCCCACAGGTGTTCTTGGACTAATAGAACTAGAACCTGCTTGGATTTCTCCAAAAGGAGAACAGTCCCTGTTTTCAGGTAGATTTTTTGGAGCCTGTGGGCAGATTTTTCTGAGATCTTGACAATAGCCGTGGCCTTCCTGTAGTCAGTTGTCTCCTCCATGAGTCTCATGAAGGCCTCCTGGGTGGCGTCAGGGATGATGTGGTACTTGGTATTTTTGCCAGTAGGGGTTCACTCATTGGGATTGGGCACAACACAGGGCATAGGCACCTGACTTTAGAATGAAGTAACCTTCTTTAGAACCTTGTGCCCTTTTGTTGTTTGAAAATACTGGGGTGGCTCGTCCTTGTCTGCCCCTTTGGAATCACTCACGTAAGGCTCATAGCTACTGTCAAGTACAGGCTTAACCTTCTCCAGTAGGGCTGCAGAAACACCATCACGGAGGTATACAGGGTTGCACACTAAGGACATCCTCTCAGTGGTAATGTCATTTACTGTTTTGGTGGTGACAACCTTGGTGTATTTTCTGGTGTCAGGAATCACTTCCCTGACAACAGTTATCCAATATATGAAGGCCTCTTCCAACTTCCAAATTTGGATGATATAGGTCACTGGTACTCAATTAATTGTCAATTAATTGCTCTTATGCATCACAGCAATGCAGATGAAAGTAAAACCTGCAAGAAACTCAGTACTATATTGCATCTAAAAATAGTCTGCATCATGATTCCTGTCACTGCATGTGAATCATTACACCTGGGTTTCAAACTCATTAAGTCTGTACTCCCAATTCCACTCCCTAGTATAAGAACTCCCATCCAAATCCCAAGCTAATTTTTTGATTAACATTTATTTCTACAATAAAGCAATCTTGCCCTATTATTCACTTGAGAGTTTAATAGTATCTCCTTGTTCAGATGATTGGAATCCCCTATTTGTGATCCTTAGTCACCATCTGGCTCTCCTTGTTCCTTCCTTGTATCCTGTCTCAGGGACCAGCTATCTTGTGCTTCCCTGGTCCATGCCCAACCCCTACCCTACAGCTTGAAGAGCTATCTCCTGTTGTAGAGAGTAATGGACCCTTGTTTTGTTCCCCAACTGTATTATCCTCTATAAAGAGGGTCCCTTACATCTGGTCAGCTTCTGGACCCAGGAGTTGATGCTCTGCCCCCCTTGGATGCTGTGCTCTTTGAACTGGCTGTGTCAGTGCAGTGTCACTATTGAACTCTCCTCTCCTATCTCCTTTATGAGTAGGCACTTGGGTTGCACTAACTCTGTTCTTTGACCTGCAGGGGCAACTGCAACCGCGGCACACAATGGGTCCATTGTTACTCTGTTGCTGGGATGCATCCATTTTGGTATAAAAATAAAACAAAATTAAAATCAGTTTATCTATATAACTTATTAATTATAATTTTTATCACTCCATATATAGTAGCATGAAATCTAGGAGTCACTACTGTTTATTCCAAATTAGATTTTTAGATTTCTATATTAATTATTTTTGGTTGTAAATGTGCACTGTTGATCATGAGTTTGAATAAATTTGATTTTTTATTGATTCTAATCCAAAAACAGACACTCAGAATATTATTTCCTTTTTTTATTCTAGATTTCATTCTTAATTAGGGAAAGTTGGTAACAGTATTATAGATTCATTCATGCGTTTTGATATTTGATATTTACATTTTCTGTTTCAGTTGCTATTAAGGCTTGTTGTTGGATTGAGTTTGTAACTTTTGTGACTGAGTGTCATACATTCACTAAAAACATAGTAAACATAGTATAGGCGTTCTGTGACTGAAACTTGTGTGTTCTATTGTTTGTACATTTGTTGTTGAATCATTGTACATTTGTCCCCAGTTTGAATAGGTTGTTGTATGATTGGACATTTATGCCTAATAGCACTTATTTTCTGTGAAATTATCTTCTATTTAGATCTATCAAGTTGAAGTTTGTTTTGTGACTGAGTTCATGCGTTCTAAACTGAATAATATACATTTATCTCAACAAGTTTGAAAACTACTGTATTAGTCAATATAAATTCATTGGTTTCTTATTTTGTTTAAATCTGAGTTGATTTTTTTAGCGCCACAGCTTTTAATACTAATGTAAATGTTAGTTTGATTAAGCAATGATTTTCCTGCACATTTTGATTTTATTTAATTTGAAATGAAATATAGAATATTCCACTTAAATGCATAAGATGACCCAAGTGGCTGAAGATTTTCAAATCTAACCTTGCTTGACATTGTATCATCTTAGTAAGGATATTAGTAGATTGAACTGCCAATAATAATATCAAGACTCAATATAATGATTTTCATAAAATTAAAAAGGGCATAGATGATATTTAAGATGATTCTGATCAGAATGACACCAAGAATGATATCTCCAGCTGTTCTAGATGCTAAAATATATAGTGAAGTACTAGAGTTAGTCTTGTGTCATAATCAAAGCTCCAGACTCAATGTGATAAATTCAACTTTACACTTGCAGTGGTTTTTAAAGCTGTGAAAGTAAACAAAATCTTTTCAGCCTAAAGCAAAATTCATTCAGATGCAAACAAAACCAACTTATCTCAGAAATCAATATAAAAGGACCAACATCTATTGTTAACCAATACAAATTAATTTTTTACCTGAGTAGATTTTACTATAGGCTTAATTGATTTAATTTATTCTCATAGTTATGAAAACTAATGTAATACCCATAAAAAACCAAAAAAACAAATCTCTGTGAATACTTAGCCAATCTTGATATTTAAAAGCTTATTTTAAGGCTAAAAAGATACTATATATTTTAATAAAATTCATAAAATAATTTTTTAAATATTTATTTTTTTTCATTTTTCTGAAATTAATAGTTGTCAAAACAGCAGAGTCAACCTCCTAGAAAAGTTTTGCACAATAGACCCCAGGCCACTCAAATTGACTTCCTCACTACTTGAAGCCAAATGCAGAAGTCAACTCAAATTCCTAAAAAAAAGGCAACAAGAACCACTGAAAATCTCTATTCAAAAAGCAACTCAATTTAGCGCTTGACTCATTACCAGGACCAAGCCACCCCCTAAACAATCCAATTGAGTAATTGCCTCAATCTTGTTCCCTTTAATTATTCATCAATATTATATAATCTCACACATCCTAATAAAGATAGTTGTCAGGAATATTCCTGACAAACCCAACCAAAGAAACAACATTTTGGTCCCCATTGAACTCAAAAGTCAAAAATAATATTTGCAGCAGTTCCCCCAATTGGGGAAACTGCCACAAAACAAAAGTCTGAAGAAAAAGAGAATAAAATTTTTGATTCTTTGACTTTTGGCTTTTATAGGCCAACCGTGGGCTGCACAGCCAACTGCCAGGCGCCCACCACCAGCCAGCCAGCAGCATGCCCCCTCCCCACAGCAGGGCTGTCCACTCCTACCAAATGGGAAAATTACCAAAACAGGAAACCAAAAAGACAATTTCCCCAAAACCCAATTTGGGGGAAACTGCTGCCCAAATTTAGAATTTACAAAATTTGGATGGGGCTTACAAGCAGCCCTGCCAAACAATTAATGCAGTAACTGCAGAGATTGAATTGGGATGCATGAAAGCACCCAAATGCTCACCAGCTCAATGCAAAAAATTGATTAATAATTCATCAGCTGCAAGCCCATCCCATTCTCATTCCCAAAAGGGAATTACAGACAGCTCTAAGTGTTTGGGGTTCCCTGTTCAATGTTTCCTACTATTCATGCCTCATCAAGGCTGATAGTATATAATAAAGCCAGTTCACTTGATGATAGTTTGTGCTATCTTTGAGTGAAATTACCCCTTAATAGTATCACATAAATCACAAAAAGACTTAAACCACAAGAAGTCAGGACACTAAGCTTTGTCAACCCTTCCCCAGGACTAAAGGAGATGAACCACCTTATCTTCTTGGCTATCCTCACAGCCTGCCTTGGGATTAGGGGCCACCAACACTATCAACCACAAGGGTCATTTCAAGATCCTACCAATGAGTACTTTTACAAGGAGCCAGTGCAGCTCAACTTCTCCAATTAGAACTCCTGGCCCACGCTGGCATTGCCCCACTCCACCCAGTCTGTAGCCATATACACCTGTATATACTACATACTTACGTATTTTACCAGTAATTTCAGACGTTATAACATAAACTCCAAGGTATTTTGATGGATGATGATAGTCTATCCCATTGTGACGGCGCTCACTGGGTTCCAAGTTGCAAACTTGGGACCATATCTTGCTAAAATACTCCCCCAAATGTTGGGTCTTTACATATTATATAGTTTCCTATTCTTTTCTCCTTGTAACTCTGCTAATACAGCACAGTTACAACATTGGTAGCACAGGTAGGTTCCCCATCCTACCTTTTTTTCAAAATTTCCTCATTTTGCCTGTACCCATTGTGGTCAACAAATATACAAAATAATTATGTCCAGGCTCCCTGTGGACTGGGCGCCCTAAACACCAGGAACCAAAATATTTGAAGGACACATCTTTTACCAAAAATTTCTGGTTCCAGTTCCCCCTTCAATGCCCTGCTTGTACAAGGGGTTTCCAGTCATCTTTTTCAATACCTTGAGCCAATGACAAAAGCATCATGCCCATGTAGGTGGCCCAGAAACTTCACAGTGTGTCTCTGGAGTTGCTTGTAGGAGCCAATAACAATAACACCACAGCATTAATCCAGTATATTATAGAACAATCTAACACAAATAAAAAGACCCACACACTTTTGAATTTCAGATATCTCTATTTGAATGACCCATGACACAGGCACCTGGTGTGATAAATGGCATTAATATCCACAAAGAAGGACTGGGATAACTTCAAAAGGGTCTTATTGTCCAGCTTTGTAATGAAGAGTACAGAGCTAATAACATTCACCAAGTTAAAAATCTGACCCAAACTGGTATAGTCAAGGAGTTGACAAGAGCCTACAAAAAGTTGTGCCTATACACTTCCTCTGATATGGGCTTTTACAATCTTGCCACACACCTCATATGATATGATGCACCCAAGTCTCACATAATGAGACACACCAACCTGGACCAAGTGATCAACCTGCTTAGTTTGTAGTGCAAAGCAGAAAATGCAGAACACACATCCAATGCACTTCACAAATAAAAATATGAAAAAAGAAAAGGGCCCAAGTATCTTAATCACTTTGGTCATTTCAGCTGTCTTACACCTAACAATAACAACCATAAAACTAAAGCACTCAATAACCATCATAAAAATAGTAGTGGTCAGTCTAATTTTATGCACTTAAGAGTTACTGTCACACAAGGCAAACAAGACAAAGAAAAGTCCTGGGTAGAGAAATAAGTAGGCCAAGTTCTCCCCAATCCACATCAGTCTTGCCCAACAATGAGTACCAACCAGAGAACAATAACTAATTCCCAATGCCCAATGATCCAAGTACTTTCAGGGGATCTTGTACTCTACATGGTTGCTGTCACAGCTATAGTTTTCCTGGGTGTGGCTTGGCCAAAGCCCTGCCTGTTTGCAGCAATTGTAGATTTAAATCTAACAATCAATCACAAGTGGATGATGGCACAGGAAATTGAGTCTGAGTGGGGAACAGATGCCCCACACCTAATTTTCTCTTCTTTGACCTGGTGGGCATCAAATACAGTAGTTTTAAAATCTATGGTAACAAGCAAAAACAATTCAGATTTAAACAAAATGAACTCAGATTTAAATGAAATTAATTTTAAACAAATTCATATTGATTTACAATAGATTTGGATTCATTTCAATTTTGTTTAAAGCTGAGTTCATTTTGTTTAAATCTGAATTGTTTTTGCTTGTTGCAATAGCTTTTAAAACTACTGTACTGACCTCAAAGAAGGACAGGTAACAGCTTACAGAACCACCATTGCTGGTATCCGTAAGCTGTCTAAATATTGTGTGTAAGGAGGCCACCTCATCAAGATATACCCAAAGGCTTTAAGGAACTATTTTTTCCCACTAAACTACCTTAGTAGCTTGATATTTTTCCCAAATAAAATATATTGTCTTATGATTCACTTATCCCAATATTTTTAAATCAGATTTTTAATAACCAGATTACTAGATTAATTTCTTCTCACCATTGCAATCTTCAGGTAATCTTCATCCTCCTGACAAAATGATCCCAGAAATCCGTAAAATTAAATTCAAACCTATCTATGCTACTGATTCCTTGACTCTGAGTCAAATTAAGGTCTTCTTGTTGTATCTATGCATAATCTTCTGCTGCACCTTTCATTATCCACTCTTCAAGGGTTACCATTTTCAAGTAAACACACACCAGCTCCTCCTCATTGGTAATGTTATTCTAATTTGGGTGTAAATTTCTCATTTTATTGATTACAATGAGATCTCACTTTACTTCACCCTGTTAGTTGTCAGACACCCAAATAAATTGATGGCATACCCTTTCTGTTTTGAAGCTACACTGGTTCAGCACTCCTAGATTCAGGCGCAAATTAAACCCTGGTAAACAGCAACTTTGTGAATAAGTTCAAGCTAGCTACTAATTCTTTGTGGATTAAGAACATAGTTTTATCTGATGAAAATCATATCACTGTTTTTCAGGAGACTTCTCTCTTAATTATTTCTCTGGAAAAACTCCACTCCACTATACAAGGACCAGTCATTGACTTTCCCAGGTTTGATGTGGTACTTGGCTTAGACTAGCTAAGGAAGAATAGCCCCCACATAGATTGAGTCACCTTTTTCTGACCATCAAGCGTAAATAAATAAACCACCATATATACCCCAAAACAGTGGATCAACTACTAAGAAATCACCTGTTTGTACAGATAACAGAGACTTAGAAAATAAAAGAAAAATAACAAGGCAATTGACTTTGGTACATGTCAATACACAATCATTCACTTTGAGGATAAGCAGGTCACTGTCACCAAAAAATACCATTACATAGTCATAAAACACCCATAACTCTTTGAGGAGTCCTTACCAGGACTACTCCCAAGAAACACATTCAGAACTTCATACAACTAAAGGATGATGTACCTAAGGCTTGACTTATCTACTGCCTCACTCCAAACAAAGACAATTTTTTCTGTTATTACCTCAAAAAGCCTTAAAAAAAGGACTTATCAGACCATTGTAGTCCTCTTTTGAATCAGCAGTATTCTTTTTAGCCAAGAAAGATGAGTCCTTGCAACTAGTTACAGATTATTGAGCTCTAAAAGAGGTCATCATACAAAATTGGTACCTATTGCACTTAATCAACAACCCTTTTGATGTACTTGGGGGTGCCACAGTGTTCTTCAATATTGATCTCACAGTTGGCTACAATTAAATACAAATTAAGGAGGAGGACATCCAAAATACCACCTTTCAAACTAAATATGGGTCCTAAAAGTGTATGGCCCTCAACTTTGGTATGACTGACACAACATCCAACTTTGTTACATTCATGAATGAAGTGTTTTCACTTCACTTTGGCAAACACACCCTTGTCTACCTGGCCAATATAATTGTGTATAGTCCAAATGTAGAACAACACCATAATGATTTGGAAGCAGTATTCTCCATACTAGCTCAACACAAGCTCCTAGCCAATCCTTATGTTGTAACTTCAGCTGTTGGGTGTCACAGTAGGTTCCATTATACTAGGTATTATCCACCCAAGCAAGAAGGCTCAAAAAGCCAGAAAAGCTTTATCAAAATTGACCAAGTTAACAGATGTAAATCAAACAGTCAATCAAAAATGGGTTATGGCTGCTCCAGTCTGTCAGCTGAAACTGGTTCCCCTTTCCAAATTGACATTGATAAATTGGCGTAATTTGAGGGTCACCTGATATGAGCTTGTCAATCAGCATGGTTGTCAGAAACTATTCACACAAGGGTTCTTTGCAACTTGGACCAGATACTTACTTGACAATGTAGAAGGAATAGGAGGTCAAGACTCAGGTGGTATTGCTTAGTCAATTTTTTCTGATATATATTGAATAATTTTCACTGTTTCAACTCTAAGAGTTGAGTTCTCCTAAAATTTTACTCATTAAAAATCATTTATCCCAAGTTCTAATTTACTTTTAAAAATTCATCCTGTGGTTGGGTTGTTACAATATATTCCGTACAATCTGATTCTCAACAGAATCATTTCTGGAAGATGGGGTCCTACAGTTGGAACTTTTGTTGTTGGTGCTGCCCAATGTTAATTTTGCGCCAACCAATTTTGCAGCTCCTCCCCCCATTCTTGAAACTTGAAAATTTTGTTGCCTCCCAATGTCCAGAATTTTACTCTGAAGATTTGTTGATGCCTATCTCAGGCCATTTATCTTGGGCTACTTTAGTTAGGATTAATTGTTCTGCTTAATCCTGGTATTACAATTGGAAATTTTACAAAAAGATATTTGAAACCACATTGGTGGTTAATCATTAATTCTATGTGGGTTTGGGTGGTAATTTCCCATCACTTAGAAACGGCTTCATACTATCCCGCAATTTCTGTCACAT
>QTSX02002595.1:0-17921 GCA_014839935.2 Entomophthora muscae | reverse complement strand
GGGCAACCTCCAGAATTAACTCATACAGAATGGAACATCCTCCATGTTGACAATTCTCAAAAATATTTTTCTTATTTTCAATATTAAAGATTATTTTTTTCTTGATTAAATAATTGATATTGATAATTGAAGCAATGTTTGATTTTTATTTTGAGCTTTTAATTGAAATTATAAAAGATAAAGCAAAAACAATTTTTTAAATTGTCAACATGGAGGATGTTACATTCTGTATGAGTTAATTCTGGAGGTTGCCGTTGAAATGCTGTAAATCAAAATGGCGTTTTTACTATAAAATTGAAATAGCTAAAAATTGAGATGGTGTATTTTGAGATAGCATTTTTTGAGATGCAGTTTTCAAAATGGAATACCCTACCAATATGCTTGACCTGTGTCCTAAGTACTAATTAGTAAGCAATACATAAAAATCATTGGTGGTTGTGTTGTGTGGCTATAGTGGCATTGATTTAATAAGGATCAGATGATGACCTGCAAGGTCCAATTTGTGGCTTAAAAAAGCCAGGGTACCAACAAGGATTCACAATTATTTAAATAAAATTAATCTATTTCTATCTTTTTTAATGTATTTATTTGTTAGCGCAACATTCAATATAATATTCAGTGCATTATAATAAAAATATATTCCTCATACCTAGTATAACTAATTTTACTTACCTTTTATACATACTCTTATATGTCTATAATACAATCAAAATCATGTCATTATATATAAATACTAATTGTTGAGTCTTACTAAAAACAAATAAAACCCAGAGTTCCCATTTATCTGATTGGCTTGGAGGCCAGGGCTTTGGGGAGGAAGGATTCTGAGTGCTTGCAAAAAGCCACCACCACATCAGGTGGCATTGCAAATTGACTGACCTCAAGGATGTTGAAGAGATCCTTGGTGTCCTGAGGGAGGCCTTGCTTCACCTTATTCTTGATCCAACCAAACACCTCCTTGATTGGGTTCAGAAATGGAGAATAGGGTGGAAGAAAGAGGTGTCTTATTGGGCAGTCAGCCAGGCGGTGGCTGGCCAAATGGCTATTTTTATCAATGAGCAGGAACTCAGAAACAACCAGATCCACTTTGTGGAGCCCAACATTATCTAACACAACAATGTTGGTTGTACTGCGGTAATTGATTTGGAGATACTCCTTGACAGTTTGGAGAAAATCAAGAAATGTCCCGCTATTATGGGAACCCTTGATCATCTGATACTGGTCAACCCGCAAGGACCAAGAAGCGCTACCATGGAATAGGTCTGGGAACAGACAGCTGCACAATGGGCTACACCGTCCTTGGACTCCTTCTTGACCCACCCATGCCTAGACCTGAGTGAGGAGGAAAACAACAATTTGTTGATGTAGAAGAACTGGACATTCCCAGTCTCCATTAGTGCCAGATATGTCTTGGCATAAATGCGTCAATCCTTGATGTTCTTCTCATTGTTTCTGTTGTACGGCAAAACTCCCAGTACTTTCCAGGAGAAGCCCAAATCAACCATTGCTTTGTAAACAAGGGGTTTAGAAACAGAAAGCCCAAACTCTGTGGCAAGCATTGATTAGACAGCAAGTGAGTCCAGGTGGCAATCCTTGGTAACCCACTGTCAGGATTTCTGGATATTGACTAATTAACAGTTTCAACAAAATAACGTGGGCCAGCAGTTAATTGCTCTTAGGAAGGGTTTCAACAAAATAATGCGGGCCGCGGGTTGTGGGATCCGTGATCAAATCATATTCTGGCATCAACATACTCATGCATTACAATTAATTAATGGTATATGTAATTGCTGCTCATTAACTAATCCACCTCAACCACCACCTCAAACATGCTTCCCATAATAATTGCTATTCTAAAACTTTAAATGAATCCTAGAATAAGAGGGTCGTCATATGAACCGTCATCTGCATTGAATCTAGAAGAGTTCAACACGGACTGGGCCGTCAGGACAACCACTCTAAGATAAAAGGCTTTGAGCCTATTGTATTAGAGTAGCTCTGATTAAGTGAAATAATCATCTCTGTGAACTAGTAGCCATCACTGGCTAGCTAGCCCTGGAAGTGGCCCAGGTAGACAGAAAGGATACCAATCTGTGGAAGATGTCAATTTAGCCTTCTGTTAAAACCACCCCAAAAAGGCTGGGCCTCCTGCCGTGTTGCCCTAATGCTACTTCAGTCTCTTTTAGCGTTGTGAGCTAATTTGGATAAAACACGAGCAGGCGGGCCGCCTTAAAGCTAGTCCATTAGAATAAAAGATTGATGATTTCTTAATGACTTGATGATTTATCCAAGTCTTATTTCCTCAATGTGATCCTCTCTTAGGCTTTATTAGTGGAGAACAAAATATCATACTGTTGCCATACAGTATTAAACCCTATAGTAAAATATAGAGACAACAACTTATGAACCTATATCCAGAAGTAGGAAGAACCGTCCCAAATCCTTTGGGCCTTGGGCCCTGTCAGAATTGCTACTTCTGATGGCAACAAAATACTCTGGGCCAAAGGTTACGCCAAAGTCACAGGTTCTCTGTGCATTCCTAATGTTAGAAGACTTAGGTTATCATCTGGCAGATGATAAAATACCATGGTCCGCAATTTTCTGACACCCACTGTTTTATTGTGTCAATATGCACAGGCTGCAAGAGTTTGGGCTGCCGCTTAGCCTTGGCAGATTTTGCAATTCACCCGGTGTTGCCATACTTGGTGTTGATGTTGGTAATGTATCTGGCTGTGACACCAAAGCGGGACGCAATATCCCAAACCGCCATTCCCCCCTTCAAGAAGTTGAGGAGAGCTTCACACTCACTATCCGTCAACCAACGCCAGCCCTTGGCAGGTACCACAGCATCCTGGCTAGCAGGATTGCCACAGGAGATGGGGACCTTTGTGTAGAAGGTGGGATCACGCTTGGTTGCGCTGGCGCTGGCAATTTTGGCATAAGACACAGGCACAGATGTCTCCTCAGTTGTGGCCAATGGCTGATAGGAGGTATCAAAAACAAGGGGGCAGGAAGTAGCAACTCTTGGGTCAAGAGTGCAGGGCCGGGTAACAACTGGGTAAACGGTGGAGGTGTAAGTAACCTCAGTATTCCTGGTGACCCTGGTGTAGGAGACTTTGGTAGCAGGCCTCAAAGTGACTTCTGCCTGGGATTCAAGCTGATAGTTCTGGCTTGGGATGCGGGAGGTGGTTGGCTGGTGCTGACACCTTGGGAGGCCTGTGTGTTGGCATGACTCCCCTTGAGTTGGGTTCTGGGTCTGTTCTTGGACCCTCTGGGACGCCCTTGTGGACAGGCTGCTCCGCGGGCTGGTGCAGGAGTGGGTTGAAAATGTGATTGCCGGTCCGTAAAAATAAAATAAAAATATATTTTAGATTAAATATGTATTTATTTGGATTTATTGATTTAGTTATGAGTAGTTGTTTTCTCTTGATTTAGCCTTGAATAGTGTCAGGAATATTCCTGACAACACTGGTGTTCAGGAGGATGTTTTGTGCACACTTCAGTGTAAAAAACAAGAAAAAAGGCAGCAGTTCCCCCTTATTGAGGAAACTGCTGCGGGAAGCCAAGTTGTCAAAATCAAAATTAAAAATAATTTTTTTAATTTGGACGGGGTTTATACCCCGTCTGCGGGCCGCGCGGCCAGCTGCCAGCCACCGCCCACCCGCCTGCTCCCGCCACCCAGCCAGCCCCCACCCACCCGCCAACCACGGCCAGCCAGTCCCCCACCCAGCCCGCCAAATGGGGAAATTGCCAAAATGGGAAACCTGAAAAGGCAATTTCTCCAAACCCAAATGGAGGGGGAACTGCTGCCCAAATTTGGAATCTACCAACTTTGGAGGGGGTTGACAAGCAGTCCAGCATTACAAATAATGCATCAACTGCAAAAGCTGAATTGAAATGCATCACTGTGCCTGAAGATGCTCCAATTCCATGCCATGCCAAGGATAACAATTCATTGCTTGCCAAACCACTCCCATTCCACTCCCAAAAGGGAATCTCAGACAACACCAAGTGTTTGGGGTCCCCTATCCAATGCTTTGTACTATTCATGCCCCACTAAGGATGACAGTATATAATAAACCTCAATCACTTGATGGTAGTTTGTGCTATCATTGAGTGAAATTACCCCTCAACAGTATCACATAAATCAAATACCAAAATCTTTTACACTACAGAAAGTTAAGACACTAAGCTTTGTCTGCCCTTTCCTAGGAACTGAAGATGAACCACTTAATCTTCTCTGCTGTCCTCACAGCCTGCCTCGAGATTGGGGGCCACCAACACTCTCACCAGCATGGGCCTTACAACAAACTGCCCGACGAGTACTTCTATGAGGAGCCAGCGCAGCTCAACTCCTCCAAGATGTACTCCTGGCCCACGCTGGTGTTGCCCTGCTCCACCCAGCACGTAGCAATATATTCCTTTGTCTTCTACGTGCTTACGTACTCTGCTGGTAATTTTGCACAATTTAACGTACATGCCAAAGTCTTTAGATGGATGATGACGGTCTATCCCATCTTGACGGCACTCACGGGTTTCCAAGTCTCCAACTTGGTGCCTTACCTAGCTAGAATACTCCCTCATTTTATGGGGCTTTACAATAGTAGCAGATTTTCTATATCCGTGATTTGAAGTGTATAATATTGTATCCTTTCCAGTTTTGGATGATTTTAAAGTTTAATCACTTTTTATGTCTAAACATGGTTATTAAGATTGAATTTTTCATTTGATTTTAGTTGTGGTGGGGGCTTCTTGATTTGGGTTGGTGTTTCCTAGTGTGCTTACTGTACATTAAATTTGGATTCCAGTTCCCGCAATTAATATCTGAGTTTACTAGTGGCATTCAAAAGTGATTTAAAATTTGGTTCATGGATTTGACAATCCTGCAATTCCAAAAACCATAGTAAACTTAATGAAAATGGTTGATGGATTTGAACGCTTCAAATCTGATTCCAGTTAATTCATTGCGTCCATTGGAAATATGCAGTTTGACTTGAATGTTGCAAAGTGTCTACAAGTTCCCAAATTTTTAAAAATTCAAATAAATATACAAAGAATTCAATTTAATTAAAAAAGGCCATCCCACAAAAGTGATTCAAAATTTGGACCAAGGATTTGACAATCCTGCATTTTTACGTTTAGGTTCTGAATTTACAGTATACTCCCAGGCCGTCAAAGGCAAAGCTTTTGTAGCCAAGCATGCTGGCCAGCAGGTCAAGTTCGCAAGTGTTACCAAAGAGGTTTTGGCCTATTACACTAGAGAGGGTCACCTTACCCATCTCAAAGGTATTGTCACGGCCCTTGGATCTAATGTATAATCCACTTTATTTAACAATAAATTTCTTTCTTATAAATATTTGATTTTAACTTTATTTTTAGTATATACATGTTTAATATAAGGGTTAAATTCAATACAAAAATATCCCTGTTTTAGGATGTGTTGACTTTGGAGCTTTGCTCACTATAGTTGATATTTATTGACCCCACATTTTTATTGCAGATTTGGAATCCTTGGATGATTTTGAGTCTAGCTGTATGCTTTTTTGAAACTTATAACAGACATTTATATACTTAATATGAGGTTAAAATCCAATAAAAAATCACTGTTTTAGGATGTGTTAACTTTGGAGATTTGCACACTATAGTTGGTATTAGCTGCCCCCACATTTTTATTACAGATTTTGAATCTTTGGATGATTTTGAGTCTAGCTGTATGCTTTTTTTGAAACTTATAACAGACATTTATATACTTAATATAGGGTTAAAATTCAATAAAAAATCACTGTTTTAGGATGTGTTAACTTTGGAGATTTGCACACTATAGTTGGTATTAGCTGTCCCCACATTTTTATTACAGATTTTGAATCTTTGGATGATTTTGAGTCTAGCTGTATGCTTTTTTTGAAACTTATAACAGACATTTATATACTTAATATAGGGTTAAAATTCAACAAAAAATCACTGTTTTAGGATGTGTTAACTTTGGAGATTTGCAAACTATAGTTGGTATTAGCTGTCCCCACATTTTTATCACAGATTTTGAATCTTTGGATGATTTTGAGTCTAGCTGTATGCTTTTTTTGAAACTTATAACAGACATTTATATACTTAATATAGGGTTAAAATTCAATAAAAAATCACTGTTTTAGGATGTGTTAACTTTGGAGATTTGCACACTATAGTTGGTATTAGCTGTCCCCACATTTTTATTACAGATTTTGAATCTTTGGATGATTTTGAGTCTAGCTGTATGCTTTTTTTGAAACTTATAACAGACATTTATATACTTAATATAGGGTTAAAATTCAACAAAAAATCACTGTTTTAGGATGTGTTAACTTTGGAGATTTGCACACTATAGTTGGTATTAGCTGTCCCCACATTTTTATTACAGATTTTGAATCTTTGGATGATTTTGAGTCTAGCTGTATGCTTTTTTTGAAACTTATAACAGACATTTATATACTTAATATAGGGTTAAAATTCAACAAAAAATCACTGTTTTAGGATGTGTTAACTTTGGAGATTTGCAAACTATAGTTGGTATTAGCTGTCCCCACATTTTTATTACAGATTTTGAATCTTTGGATGATTTTGAGTCTAGCTGTATGCTTTTTTTGAAACTTATAACAGACATTTATATACTTAATATAGGGTTAAAATTCAACAAAAAATCACTGTTTTAGGATGTGTTAACTTTGGAGATTTGCAAACTATAGTTGGTATTAGCTGTCCCCACATTTTTATTACAGATTTTGAATCTTTGGATGATTTTGAGTCTAGCTGTATGCTTTTTTTGAAACTTATAACAGACATTTATATACTTAATATAGGGTTAAAATTCAACAAAAAATCACTGTTTTAGGATGTGTTAACTTTGGAGATTTGCAAACTATAGTTGGTATTAGCTGTCCCCACATTTTTATTACAGATTTTGAATCTTTGGATGATTTTGAGTCTAGCTGTATGCTTTTTTTGAAACTTATAACAGACATTTATATACTTAATATAGGGTTAAAATTCAACAAAAAATCACTGTTTTAGGATGTGTTAACTTTGGAGATTTGCACACTATAGTTGGTATTAGCTGTCCCCACATTTTTATTACAGATTTTGAATCTTTGGATGATTTTGAGTCTAGCTGTATGCTTTTTTTGAAACTTATAACAGACATTTATATACTTAATATAGGGTTAAAATTCAACAAAAAATCACTGTTTTAGGATGTGTTAACTTTGGAGATTTGCACACTATAGTTGGTATTAGCTGACCCCACATTTTTATTGTAGATTTGGAATTCTTGGATGATTTTGAGTCTATTAATATATTGTTTTATAGTTTTTGAAATGGTTTTGGGCTTTTATCAATATTTTAAGTTATCTGGCGCGGCTTAGCCAGAAATCTGAGATAGGGTACGAGATGGTGTTTTCTAGATGGCGTATCCCACCCTGAGGTGGGTGGCAGACAAAAGCTCAAAGAAGGGTGGTAAATATGATCCTTGGAGGCAGCTTGCAGAGGACCTACCAACCCCCATAGCTAAGATTGTGGCAGCTTGGGATGATTGGGGATTCAAGGGATGATAGAGTTTAGCCTTGGGTTGAGGAATCGATACCTAAACCTTCTGGGTAGTGAGCTTGGCATGGATTGCTTTCAAGTTACTATAGGCAGGCGGGATAGATCCCTACCATTTAATTAGTACTGGGGTTTGTTCTGGTGGCTGGTTTGATTTGTGGCTCGATATCTGCTGGGATCGGAGGGAATATATTTGTCGGTCTTGAGGTCATGTCGGTATTGGCCAGGACCTTTTTTGGCAGGGGTTTCGGGATCTGGTTCGATGGAGGATTGATGAACATGCTCAAGTTTAGTGGTGGTGGGATATTCATGCTGGTAATCAGGGGTGTATAGGGTCAAGGTCTATTTTGAGCTGTGGTGGGATGGGAAGCTTGAGGGCATTTGGTTAGACTATCGCTGTATGGGGGGCTGAATTTTTATGGAGTTTAGATGCTTGCCTGTTGATTTTCATATTTTCTTTCGGTCACCGGTTGGATGTGGTTCTGATCTCTGGCCGGGTATGCTGGAGTGGAAGTTGAAGTTGGGTGAATTAAGATTGATTAAAAATTAAATGCAGGCAGGTTTAAAACCAGAAATGGTTTTGGCTAGGTTATTTAGGGTGGTTTCGGATCCTGGGGTTGGGTTTGGGTTTGGGGGTTAACGGATCGGTTGACTTAACTGGAATGGGTGACTCGGTACGGGATGAGTATGGACCAAGGTTTGGAAGCTGGAGTGGTACAGGAGTTATCTGGTCGGTTACTGATCTGGGATGGCAGGATTGGTAATATGCTTATTCCGTTTAGCGAGTTAGGCAATTCCTATCGGAGCCTTGAGCTTATTGACAGCAGTTTGATAAGGAAAATTGTTCCGGATCGGTTCTCAAGGGAAAGTTATTGGAGATGCTATACATGGGTGATTCAAGTATTCCCAAAGTTGAAATGGTTAATTGGGATCTGGGCTGGATTTAGCTAATCTGACGTGAAAATGGCTATCTTCTATTTTCGTTCCCCTTTGCAGCTTATTTTAAGCCTCACCCGCGGTTAATGGGGTTGATTTTATTTGAAATCGGGCTGGCGTCAATCCAGGAAGGCTGCTTGGGAACATCGTTTATGTATGGGCAGTATATAGTGGCCAAGGGCTAGCGATGACTGGAATCTGTATATTTACTCTCTTGACGATGGAAGCCACAGATTTTTTCTTGCCGCTCACGAAGAAGCATACCCTGCTGGGCGATACTGGTGCTGAGGTTTGTCCAAAGATCACCACCGCGATCAACAAGGGGATCTTAAAGGAGGACAACAAGTGGTTTGCCTACCGACGGAACTACTTTCAGTTGAGCTGCAAAATCTCGCTACTCTCCCGAAGCGGGCCTGGAAGCTCCAAGCTTTTAATTGACGGAACCGACCAGGTAACCGAGTTCCGGCTGGCCATCTCGGCAGTTTACGAGAACGGCGATGATGCGTGCCTCGTCCAGTATACCCCTCTCCGGTTCAAGGGGCCTAAGCTTATCCCTGGACCAATCCGCTTGCCCTTGACGCGGGGGAGCGTGGTGGTGGTTTACGAGCGGCTGCAGTTTCAATACGCCACCCCCAACAACAGCAGCCGCATAAAGCAGAAGAAACCCTGCTTCCTGACGATCCAGCTGCTGGCCAACTCCACCGACGGTCGCTCGCGGTGCGTTGCCGAAACAAGATCGTGTCCGTTGATAGTCCGGGGCAGGAGCCCATGCCACTTCACCTCAAGAAAGCCTCGCTCGGAGGATCCCTCCCCGTCATGTTTTCGCCATTCCGCCCCACGAGCCAGCCTCCTTCCCTGGCTGACCCCCGACCAGCCCAGGTAAATTCTGTAACCGTGCTGTCGGGACAACTCACACCCTTCCGCTTTTAAAATACCAACCAAACTTCTGTTTATCTCAAACTTGCCCCCTTAAAAAGACTCTTCAGTTAGCCGTTTACACTAAATCTTTCAAAGGTTAAGCTTTATAAGCACCAGGATAGGATGTCAATAGGATTGATTTCAATGTCATTATTATTCCAACCTGCGTCCCATATTCTTTTCTGCTTTGTCAAATGATTCTTGAGTTTATGGTTCAGTTATAGATGACTTTTTAGATAGAGTTTAAAAATTATATTTAACTTGTTATTAAGATCTTTCTAAAAACTAGATGGACGCTTCATAACCAATAAGCATAACTATCACCATAGACCAATTAACTTCATTGCAATATACCAAGTGGAGCTTCATTAATCCATAAAGTGCGCTAGTTGTTTAAAAAATATCTCTTAAAAATACTGTTTTAGTGGTGGTTAAGGAAGTAGCTTAGCTGAACGCCTCTAGGGTAAGCTCATCAAAAACTAGACCATGTAGAAGTTTGAAAAGCAAGTAAATCCTGCCATCACACTCTTATGCAAGAGTAAAACGTACCATTTCGACTTGGAATCTTCTTTCTCCTGCACCCTGATGCTGGATTTTTATTCCCCTTGGAGCATAAGGTAGCTCAGATAACCCCCAATCATCTTGAACCATTTAGCCTAAATATATATACTTTCAATTGATGATCAAAAGGATAACCCCCACAAATTAACCCTTCCCGCGACAAATCTGGTATCAACGTGAAACCCAAAGCATACCGTCTATACCCACGAAAAGGTGGACTATAAATCCCAAGTTCACGGCTGAAGGATTTCAATCCACTGTAGAAGATCAAAAGAAAACTTGAAGCTGGTTGGTTGGAATTACCCCGATAGTTTCCCCCTCGCTTTTTATGGGGGGACTAAAGTTTCCGAATCACCTTCCCGGGAACCGGCTGCCCGATACATACCCATCTTGATTGGTCAGATCGGGGTTCGACTGGGCAATTAAAGGGTTCGCTTAAGTTGCGGAATAGCTTGACCGTCTGATTTTAACCCAAGGGCTCTACCCCGTGGAAAAAGTTGGTGGGGAAAGGTCTACGATGGCTTGTGAGACAGGTTCTCAAGTTTGTTTGAAAATGATGCCAATCCTATATCTACTCAACCTAAATCTGGGTTGAGAATCATTCCCGTAAAACTGAAATGTAAATACCAATGTAGTAGAGAAACTTCCGAGTTAGTTATACCATCTCCAATACCAAACGATATCTTTACCGATCCCACTGGGAAATTTCCACCCCACTCGGTATAAACCCTACACTCGATGCTCCCGTCAAGCTATAATTTCTTACCGGATCCGAGTATCACAAAGAACGGGATTGGATCTCAAGGTGATTTACGCTGCAGCTTGGTACCGATAAGTTTCTCCGCACCTGTAAGCTAAGAAGGTATTCCACCGCCATGCCCCAACTATCCAGGACCACCCGAGAACTTCCGTGGCCCAGGCCGAAATCACCCGTCAATACCACCCCCCAGATTTACTCCTGCCGTTTACAAGAACCTCGCTTGCATCTTCAACTTGGCTAAACTCAAGCATCCAATGTAACAAATAACATCCCTTTGATCATAGCTGCAAGTATGGTTAACTTGATCCCCTCTTATTTATAATTTACATCTAAGCTAGAGATGTCATTTTCATAACTAAACTACATCAACCGATTATCTTAATAACCCACACTTAATATACCACATCATTTAATTAAATCACTATAAATCAATCCAGCAAACTTGCCGGTAGGTATTCCATCAATAGAACCCCTAGTTCAACCCTCCACACGGGCATACCCATATCGGAGCAAGAACGTACAATAAATCATTGGGATTGACAAAACCTCTACAATTGCTCCCCTCGGGAAAACAATCCCCAGGAACCCCCCTTAACTGATGAATAATTGGTGGCATTCGTATTAGGCACCCATGCTGTACATGGATCAAGCATTGCAAATTCAAAGAGAAGCATTACCGGAACTGACCCCATAATGGACATGGTAGTGTGTGGCTTCACATGATACTACATAACCCTCTATCTTCACGCCAAATAAAGTATCATTCTCTTAACAACTTCCCCTTTATCTTGGTTTATATACTTCCTAGGAGGAGATACTCAACACCAATAACAGAGATTGGGTCTATTCGGGATGTCCAGGCTCGCCATAGAGGGTTGGGCAATCTATGCCACCTGCCAAAGCTTTGAATACCTGGGATGGATCCAAAACATCTCAAGGGAAATCACCTCGCCAGATTGGTGAATCTGATTCCCTTTTGCTGGGACCAACAAACAGTTAGCACCCATTTACAATGTTTATCACCAATAAGTATCAGAAAGGCAAATAGCTCAAGTTAACTGCAAGGTCTGAAGCTTTCAGGGAGACGGCTATAGACCAGTGCGTTTAAGCCTAAAGGGGTACATTGGCCAAGCACAGGAAGTTTGGCAAAGCTTGTAACGGTAATAAATCTAATAACAACTTTAAACAATAAACCAAGGGCTTAGCCAATTAATCAAACTACGGAAAATGGAGTGAACCCCTGTTTTAACCATGCAAGATCAATCCGGTATGCCAACTTCAAGATCTGGATACTGGTTGGAGTCATCAGCTGGGTTTAATCTGCCAAGGATGATATATTGGGTGCTGATACATAAATTTCCCAACTGGGAGTGCAAATGTTCAAATTGGATCGTTGGTGATGCTGATAAAATGCCAGATAAAGGATAAGATAAGAAAATAAAGCCCCAGAAATAAAAGGCACATCTTTGAGGTGCAAGCCAAACTATCTCAGCGTGAAGTTGAGAGGAATTTTTCAAAGGGACCTATTCACTTCTTAAGAAATGTGATGGGTGGAAATGAGAGCCAATTTAACCTTGTGCTCTGTGGGATTGATGAATCAAGAATTAATCTGGGGAAGAGCAAATGCCAAATAACTCAAGTTGAACCATTTTTAGTTTTTAAAAGAAAATAGGGGCACAGAAGATCTAACCAGAGAAGAAAATGTTAATATGATCCAAAGACAAACACCCAGAGTGTAGATGGAACCCTGGGAAAGAGCAAGAAAGAACAGGATAGAGGGGAAATGTCATAAGTGACAGTTCCCTACTATCAATTTGCAAGGTAAAATCCCAGTCTTGGGATTCAAAGCTCAGACCCCTGAAGGCCACCAGCCCACCCGCATTTTTTGGCTCAACCCAGAAGTAGATTTGACTCCAGAGAAACCTCTGAGACCCGTCAGTGAAGTACCTTCTATGCTCAAACCCTGCATCTTAGGGAATTCCCGGCAACTGTCAGAATTAACTCATTCTGCAAGCTGACTTACTATATGCTGAAAATCAGAATTAAAAATACTTTAATGTCAACAGCATTGAAAATTCAGAATTAAGTTTTAGCTCATGAAGACTAGTAAATATTGACACTTTTTTAATAAGCAGAAACCTGTTTCCTGAACATTTTACTTAATAAAAATTAAGCTTCAAAATACTTTTTAGGGCAATATAATCATATAGATTCCTAAAATAAAATAAAAAATAATACATGGCAATTAAAAAATTCATAAAAATGCACTTCAAAAATAATTCACTATGAAATTAGCTATCTTTACTATAATAAATCTTTTCCCACTTATGAAAACAAAAAGATCCAGTACACAAAAGGATACTACATAAAATTTCACGTATTATAGGAAAATTTAATAATCAGAAACAGTAATATAAAGTTTTTTATATATTGAAAACTACAAAAAACATATGTTTACTAGTAAAATACCAATATAGGCCATGTAATAGAGTCTAAAGCATTAAACTATCAATAGGAAATCAATGATTTTATAAAAATAGTATCATAAATTATTAATGAGTTATTTATAATAACTATTCATTTAAAAATATTATACTTAACATATAAGAGCTATATAAAAAATTAGGCAATACTCAATAACTTTAATTGAAAGCTAGACTATGATCACCTGGTTGCCACTAAGAACTGTGGCAACCTTCTTGATATATTCCCCAATTTCTGAAAGCTTATGTTTGGCCTTGACAATGTCCTTGATCTTCTCTTGATATTGTTTCTCTTTGGCGGTTCTCTTCTTCTTGGATGGGTGGTTCTCAATATCTCTGATGGATGCAGCAGTCTTCCCCTGTTGAACTTTGAGGTGCTTGTAGAAGGTGTTGTATCTGGGCTTGATTCCAAAGGAGGACTTGATATGCTTATGCCAGCCCTTCAAAGTGAAGTAGTTTTCATCTCATCCATAAAACTACCTGATAGCAGTTCCAGTTGGCTTTGGCTCTGGGCTTGCTCCAGCGCTTAGTGACCTTACGTTCAATCCACTGTGGTTTGTAATATTCAATAAAAGGGTAGAAGGCATTCTCATGTTTCTTGGCATATGGATCCTGGCATAGGAGCTCAAAGGCTTGTCTAGTATGCTCTGGCTTTACAAAGGCTAGTGCTACAAACTGCTGAATTAAGAACTTGCACTTTCCTGATGTATCTAGACAGTTGAGCTTGCTGAGCTCAGGTAGAGCCTTTAGTTGCCTGTTGAAAGCCTGTTGATAATGGAAAAACCACCCCTGGACCTCTCCATAAAAGGTAGTTACAAAAGCGTTATACTGGGCAGTTTCATAGTCCATGATTATAGTTGAGGGGCCAAGTGCTTTATTGTAAAGTCACCCCCCTTAGCCTTGGATAGGACAATCTTCCCACAACGCACAAAAAAATCTGCTCCAAAGCCAGCCAAGCCCCTTAACTCTCTTGAGAATTTAGCCCATACAATTGATGAGAGATTTGTGTTGGCATACCCTTCCCAGGCGGCAAATACTGATGTTTTGAACTCTGTTCCTACTTGGGGGAATCTCTGATCAATTTGGGTTATTTTTTGGCTTGGGATTGCCCACATTTAAAATTGATTAAGTCTAATCAACCAGGTTGCGCTTTGGTTAAATCAACAAAATTCATTCCAACTGAAATTAATGGTATCCAGAAGTGTCCTCTAGGCACTATCAATTAGAGGTTGGGTCGGAAATTGGAGAGAAACCATCCCAACTCCCTGAAACTACTGGCAAAAATTCTATCTCATCCAATCAAATGACTGGCTGAGGCCACCAGACCTCGCAAATTCAGATGGCTTTCCTTAAAGTAAAACAGGGGACTTTTGGTCCCCTGCTTGCTCATTCTTGATCATTAAAGGTTTATACTTTCAAACTAAGTTTATTTGAACTTTTTGGGCCTATTTTCTTGGCCCATTATTTTCTTTGACCTTGTTAGTATTTACTCTATCATTCCTTACCTTACTGGTCTTCTCCTGGTTCCTGGCGTCCTTTTTGAAGCCCATAAAGTTAACATTAGTGTTGCTGCTTATGCTTACCTTAGTTGCTTTCAAGAATTTGATTCAAACTTTAAAATTAGTATTAAAATCACTATAATTACTTAATTTAAGTTTGAAATCTTTGTCCTTTTGCTTTTGACCCACATTTTGCTTCTTATATGCTTTAAATTTAATAAACCCACTTTTGAGAGTTGCCATTGTCCTGTATCTGCTGTTCTTGCTCCCCTTTGGACTCCTCTTTCTCATCCAATTCTTCCAGACCTTTGGTTGCCTTTTTTGTGTTGCAAACCTTAAAATTAAGAGAAAACTTAGAGGGACAAGCCCTACTGCTGCTGACCCTAGATCCTAAAGCTGAGACAAATGTTGGGGCCTCCCGTCAAGTTTGTTGTTTACACCTTGGCACCAGCTCTGGTGTTGATATGGTGTACTAACCCAGATCTGTGGGGGCATATTTTCCATTCATTTTACCATGCTGGTACCCATCTAGATCAGTTCATGCACTTACTGGAGAACATCCCCAGTTGCACCCAGGATATCTTTGCCACCAGTGAGAATGTTCTAAGAAGCTTGACATGTGACAACCTCCAGCCCTCTGCCCTCAATTCCTTTCCACCCATGACCCCTAGCCTGGCCCCATTTCCCTTGGACCCAGTCTCACAGGCCCCAGAAGAGGACTTGGTTGGGCAAGAGTTGGGTCCCAAGCGTGCTCCCTGGTTGCTTGGTGGGATGTTGTTGATGGGCTTGGATTCATACTTCCCCCGTCTATCTGCCATGTCCTCCCTATGAACACCCCTTTGTGCGGCCATCCCAGTCCTGCACTGGATGGTGTCCTGGTGGGTCCTTCCCCCAGGATGAAAGCCAAACTTAGTTGGTTTAGCCCCCCTCTCTTACATTTATCATGAGCTTCTTATTCTGCAGCAAGGGTGGCTTCATCCTTTTCATCATCATCTGAATTGTCTCTAGTATTATGGCCAGGGGGACTCTTTTTATTATTTGGTAGGGCTTTGATGCCCTCCTGAAGGATTTTAAAGGCCTTTGTGTGGATATCTTCTGTTGCCTCAGGAAGCAGAAAGTAGGCAAATGGGAGCACCTTGCCTTCAATAAGGGAATGTACAACCCATAGTTGGTAAAAAAGGCGGGGGCATACTGCAAAGGTACCGTCACATAACCAGGTCTCTGAATCTCTTAACTGCTCCAGGTTCTTTTGTGTAGCATAGCATATAATTATTGCCTCTGATGTAGGCCCATCATCATGTAAAAGGAATACCTCATCACCATTGAACATCTTTAACTCCTCTGCCAATACTAACTCTCCTTGGACCATGGCAGATTTCTTATGGGGGAATAGATCATGGTGTTTGTCACATATGTACTCCATTAACTGGTCGCAATCAGGGATGAGCTTCAGGTTCTCATTACTTAGGTGAGTGGTGGCCTTAACTGCCTGATCAGAAGCCTTGACGTCTTTGGAGACTGGGACCATTTGGTAGAGGTACCACTTTAGAAGCTTTTCAATAAGATTGATTGGAGCATTGCATGTGTGCTCTCCTTTTTCACTGGTGTCAAAACAGCAGGCTTGACCCTCCAGCAAGGTTCCAAACAAGCAGGTTTGTGACCCACAATCCAATTACCTGGCCACTTGAAGCCAGACTAGGAAGTCAACTCAAATTACCAAATCCAACAACATGAACAGATGTTGATCCTTTATGGTGGATACCTTGTTTTGGCGCTTAACTCATTACCAGGATCAAGCCACCCCATTTACCATCCAGCTGTGTGATCAACACAATCATGTTCCTGTTATCCTTGATTCACATTGACTATATAATCACTATCTCTCAATAAAGTTTATTATCTAGGTTCTAAATATTTTCCCCTTGTAACTCTGCTAAAACAGCACAGTTACAACATTGGTAGCATAGGTAAGTTCTCCATCCCAACTTATTTTGAAAAATTCCGCCTGTTGCCCGCACGCGCTATGGCCAACAAATCCTTGACAGAATTATGTCTGACCTCCCGCCTGACTGGACCCCGTACACCCCTGGTACCGCCATACCCAATGGCTTTGTCCTGTACCAGAACACGGTGATCCCGCTACCCGACTTCAACGCCATGTCTGCACAAGGTTTCTTTCAGGCTCCCTCCTTGATGCCGCAACCAGCTGACAAAAACACCATGCCCGCCTACGTAGCTCAAAGACTGTGGAGCACTACCTTGGAACCTTTTGCTGTGGCCAACAATGACAACACTGCCAAATGGATTCTGTCTGCCCAGAGCAAGCTGGCTCAGATGGAATTCCCACAGCAGTTTTGGATCACAGAAATTTCCATTTGCCTGACCCATGACACCAGCACCTGGTGAAACAAGTGGCACGAGGAGCACACCAACAAGAACTGGGATACATTTAAGCAAGACTTCTTGGCAAGATTTGTGCTTAAGGATACAGCGCTCATGATCATACGCCAAGTAAAGAACCTAACCCAGACAGGTACCGTGAAGGAACTCACCTGCGCCCCAAGGAACTTCAACTTCATGCACCATCCAACATGGTCTTTGACACCCCAGCCACACATCTCATGTACTACGGCGCCCTCAAGTCGCATATGATGAGACACGTGAACCTGGACCAAGTGACCAACCTACAAAGCCTGTACCACAAAGCAGAGAAATTGGAACAAACCTCCAACGCCCTTCATAAGGCACAAACAGGAAAGCAAGAGAGACCCAAGGACTCCCACACAGGCAGGTGCTCCACTCAACCACCCCCAGGAAACAACAGGAATAACACCAACCATAAGCCCACAAGCTCAAACAGACATGGTAATGGGAACAATGGCCAGTCAAACTGTACCCATTTCTGCATCACTGCCATGCAAGGCAATCAAGATGAGGGAAAATCCTGGTGAGTCATTAAGCAAGCCAAGCTCTCCCCACACAACTCCTGACTTGCCCAATTATGAGTACCAACCCAAGGACGTGGACCAATGCCCAATGATCCAAGTGCCCTCAGAGGACCTGGTACTGTACACCATTGTCAGGCATCCCAACAAACTGACGTCCTATCCTTTCTGTTTTTGCAGTTACACAGGCTCAGCACTCCTGGATTTGGATGTGGATTGAACCCTAGTCAACAGCAGCTTTGTAGAA